>BOPN01005666.1:35000-37500 GCA_017312705.2 Penaeus japonicus | reverse complement strand
AGTGAAAAGACTATTTTAATTATGTAAAACCCACAATTCATGTGTTTCTCTCTCTCTTTCTCTCTCTCTCTCTCTCTCTCTCTCTCTCTCTCTCTCTCTCTCTCTCTCTCTCTCTCTCTCTCTCTCTCTCTCTCTCTCTCTCTCTCTCTCTCTCTCTCTCTCTCTCTCTCTCTCTCTCTCTCTCTCTCTCTCTCTCTCTCTCTCTCTCTCTCTCTCTCTCTCTCTCTCTCTCTCTCTCTTTCTCTCTCTCTCTCTCTCTCTCTCTCTCTCTCTTTCTCTCTTTCTCTTTTTCTCCTCTCACTCTCTCTCTCTCTCTCTCTCTCTCTCTCTCTCTCTCTCTCTCTCTCTCTCTCTCTCTCTCTCTCTCTCTCTCTCTCTCTCTCTCTCTCTCTCTCTCTCTCTCTCTCTCTCTTTCTTCCTCGCTCTTCCTCCTTCCTGCCATTCAAAGTTGTTGCTTATCATTGTCACTATTTTTATCATGATGATAAAGATGATAATGAAAACAATAATGATGATAAGGATAGTAATGATGAAAAAACAAGAGTATCAATAATGATAATGAAAATGATGATGAACATAATAATGGTGATATTGATGAAGATAGTGATGGTAATAGTAATAATAATTATAATACGGGTGAGGATAATGATGATAATAATAATAAAGATAATGATTATCATTATTATTGTTAGTGACCATTTTTATAAAGTATTTTTGTTGTAAAATTGAATAAAACCAGGAGAGAAAGTCAAGGATAGAAAATAAAAACAAAAACGAAAAACACCATTAAAAATTATACCATTTTTTTTTTTTTTAATATACCTCTTTATTTCGTATATTTGAGGTGCTTGTGATGCCTCAACCACCTCGAAATAGGGTCTCTCCCAAAGCAATGGATACGTCAAACTAATGCAATTACCATTGATAATAATGGGATTATTCATGACTAATGTTGATAATATATATGATAGATTATACGTCAAAAGTGAATTAGATTTAAAAATATATGTTGTAAATGATGCCGCTCCGGTATTAATAATGATAATAATAATGATGGTGACAATAATATGATAATAATGATCATAATGGCGATAGTAATAACGATAGAAGTAGTAACACAAAGTTTCAAAATGATTCGTTTTATAGCAACCATTACACCGCGGAAGACTTGATGCGTAAGGAAGGAAAAGACTGATATATATATTTATATTAGGAAAATAAATATATAGATAAACAAACCTCTTTATTCCTATATTTGAGACGCTTGTAATACGTCAAGTTAACGATAGTGATAAGATAATCCTGATTAATGTTAATAACAGAACTGATAAATCAAATTAGGTAGTGATAGTGTGTTTTTCTTTCTCGAATGTAAACATTAAAAAAAAAAAAAATGTTTACGTTTACTATTAGTCTCTGCCGGGGATCGAACCCGAATCTATCGCTTTAGAGGCGATCGTGCTAACCATTACACCACAGAAGACTTAATATGTTATGAAGGAAAAGATATATATAGAGTTATGTCACCTCCCCCCCCCCCTCTCTCACACACACACATTACGACGTGTGCTTTCTCTCTCTTTCTCTCTCTCTCTCTCTCTCTCTCTCTCTCTCCCTCTCTCCCTCTCCCTCTCTCTCTCTCTCTCTCTCTCTCTCTCTCTCTCTCTCTCTCTCTCTCTCTCTCTCTCTCTCTCTCTGTCTCTTCCCTCTCTCCCTCTCCCTCATTCTCTCTCTCTCTCTCTCTCTCTCTCTCTCTCTCTCTCTCTCTCTCTCTCTCTCTCTGTCTCTTCCCTCTCTCCCTCTCCCTCATTCTCTCTCTCTCTCTCTCTCTCTCTCTCTCTGTCTCTTCCCTCTCTCCCTCTCCCTCATTTTCTCTCTCTCTCTTTGTAAATTTGATGCTTAGTTTTTCACCATTACTCTCATCATCATCACTATCAGTCATCATCATCCTCATGATAACAAACTCTCTCACCATCACCATCTTATCTTCATGAAATTGCTGTTGATTATAGCGGCAGTAATAAAGACAATTATAATGATTGATTGTTAGACAAGATGATAAATAACAGCGATAACAAATACAATAAGGATAATATTAATGATAAAAAAAATCCCCAACAATAATGATAATGGTAATAAGTGCAAAATAATACTAATAGTTATAGTAACAATATCAATAGCAATGATAATGATTATGATTTAAATAATAACAGTACATATGATAGTGGTAATGATAACAATAAAAACAATGGTAATGATAACAATAATAATGATGATAATGATGACCTCCCCCCCCCCCTCTCTCTCTCTCTCTCTTTCTCTTTCACTCTCTCTCTCCCTCTTTCCCTTTCTTTCTCTCTCGTTCTCTTTCCCAACTTTGTTTATATTTGCGTATTCATTCTAGTTCAGAGTAAATGAAATTAGTGAAGATGTTTTATATTTGAGCAAAGAATGATTTACATTTTGTATAGAGAAAAAAAAATGGTCCGCATTTATTAGC
>BOPN01005666.1:20000-25000 GCA_017312705.2 Penaeus japonicus | reverse complement strand
ATGAGAGATAGAGAGAGAGAGAGAGAGAGAGAGAGAGAGAGAGAGAGAGAGAGAGAGAGAGAGAGAGCGGGAGGGAGGGAGAGAGAGAGAGAGGGAGAGAGGGAGGGTGGGAGAGAGGGAGGGAGGGAGATTGTGTGTGAGTGGGAGTGGGAGTGAGAGTATGAGACATAGATAGATAGATAGATAGATAGATAGAGAGAGAGAGAGAGAGAGAGAGAGAGAGAAAAGAGTGGGACCGAGAGTGAGAGTGAGAGAGAGAAAAAAATAGATAGATAGATAGAAATAGAGAGAAAGAGAGATAGATAGATAGAGAGAGAGAAATAGAGAGAGAGTAAGACAATGAGAGTGAGAGAGATAGAGATAGATAGATAAAGTATGTATGTATATATGTACATGCATCAAAGAAAAACGCAGTTGAGAATAAACAACCCACATCATTCAACTCTGAAAGGAATAAAGTTGGTTCTCTACCTTAAGCACAGTCGTTTATAGAAGCTATTATTATCTAAGGGATTCCACTTTAGACGTCTTTTGCAATAGATATCCTGACACTTAGATATAGAAATGTAAGCATGAGTTGTTTCACGGTCCATTAACATTAACAGTACATTGACTAAATAGATTGTGTACATCCATGCATATGTTTGTATAGGTTTCAATCTATATGTATTTGGCATCTTTATATAACCGAAAGAGAGAGAGAGAGTGAGAGAGAGAGAGAGAGAGAGAGAGAGAGAGAGAGAGAGAGAGAGAGAGAGAGAGAGAGAGAGAGAGACAGAGACAGAGACAGAGACAGAGACAGAGACAGACAGAGAGAGAGAGAGAAAGAAAGAAAGAAAGCTAGCACGAATTACAAAAGAGAGAGAGAGCGACAGCGACAGAGAAAGAGAGCGAGCGAAAGCGAGCAAGAGCGAGAGAGAGAGAGGCGCTCTCGCTCTCGCTCGCTCGAGGGAGAGAGAGAGAGAGAGAGAGAAAGAGAGGGCGAGCAACCCATGGCGCCTCATTCTGAAGCCCGGGAACATAATATCACTAGAAGGACACTCCTTTGTGAGCAACACATAACCGAACTTTTTGGAAAGAGGCGTAGCAATCCGCAGAGTTCTTTAGGTCGAGACCCGCGTGGAAGTACGGGACAAAGAGAGAAAGAAATGCAATATTGCAACGACCCCACGTAACTTATTAAGAGTTGCACGTAAGAGAAGACTATTCTTTTAAAAAGCTAGAAGTTTGGAAGCATTAAAGACGCCCTAGGGTTATTACTTATATCTGATCGATGGTAAAATAGATAGCATGTTATCGCAGATAAATACTGTAGTGTTTCAATTTTATGTATTGCAGTGCAGGAAGTTAGTAGAAGTTAGCATTTCTAGCAAAGAAAAACGCATAGTCATAATAAGAGATGCCAGATGTCGCCACAGAATAAGGATATATTGAAGTTTTTTGGTATCATTATCATTATTATTATTGTTGTTGTTATTGTTATATCTGTCATTTTCATTATCATCATTATCATCATGATTACAATTATTGTAGTTCTTCTAATATTATCATTGTCATTTTTGTTATCATTCTTATTTGCATAATGATTATTGTTATTATCCTCATTGTTATCATTACTACAATTTATTATTTCCATTTTTATCATCATCATTATCATTATTGATATCCTTTTCATTATCAATACATATAATTATCATTGTCATTATTATTACTATCATAATCATTATCATTATTAGTAGTATCGCAATCATTATTATTACTATTACTATCATAAACATAATCATAAAATTTACATTCATGATAATTACCCTTATCATCATTATCATTATCATTATCATTATCATTATCATTATCATCATTAACATGATTATCATTCTTATCATTATCATCACTATCGTTGTGTGTGTGTTGCATGACCGTGTACATGTCAGATTTTTCAACTTTGTTTCAACTTGTTTCAACTTGTCAGATTTCCTCCTAAGGATCCCACTATCGCTAGGAATTCACAGCCTGTACTACGGTAGGTCGTTGATTACCTCTTTACTTACAGACATATAGATAAACATGTATCTACATATACTCGTTTGTTTGTGTTTGTCTGCATGTATGTATGTATATACGTATTTTTGTATGTATGTATGCATGTGTTTTTTTATTTTTTTCCTTCTTTCTTTCTTTCTCCTCTTCCATTTCTATTTCTGTTTCCTTCTCCCTTCCTTTTCATGTCCTCATCGCCCCCCAGTTGTTGTTGTTTTTTCTTCTGCTTCCTATCTACCTCCTTCCATCTTTCTTCCTCCCTTCGCCTCCTCTTCCTTTTCATATAAGAAGTTGTATGATGAAAAGCAGCCCTCGGAATGTGAGGGAGTGGGTGGATGCAGGAAGGAGAGAAGGAAGAAAAGAGAGAGACTGGGTTGAAAGAGAGGAAAGGAGGGGGAGGGGGCGGAGGGATAATCAGAAGGGCAAAACCGAAAGAGAGAGAGAGAGAGAGAGAAAGAGAAAGAGAGAGAGAGAGAGAGAGAGAGAGAGAGAGAGAGAGAGAGAGAGAGAGAGAGAGAGAGAGAGAGAGAGAGAGAGAGAGAGAGAGAGAGAGAGAGAGAGAGAACGAGAGAGAGAGAGAGAGAGAGAGAGAGAGAGAGAGAGAGAACGAGAGAGAGAGAGAGAGAAAGAGGGAGAGAAAAAAAAATAGAGAGAGAACAAGAGATAGAGATAGAGATAGAGATAGATAGATAGATAGAGTGAGAGAGAAAGAGAGAGAGAGTGAAAGAGAGAAAGAGAGAGAGATGAAAAGCATCCCTCTACTCTCGACCTCAAACGATAATAGAATAAAAGTAAAAAGGAAATAACATAACAGAGAACGAGTATAAAAAAAGGAATATCTAAAAGAATACATTGAACAAAGACCAAGAAGGAACAAGAAGGAAAGAAAGAAATAAAAAAGGAAAGAAAAGAACAATGAGGAAACAAGAATAGAAAAGAAAGAAAGAAAGAAAAAGCAATGAACAAGGATAGAAGCAAGAAAAAAAGAAAAAAGAAAATCAAACAGAATCAAACGAAGTAAAAAAAAAGAAAAAAGAAAAACAAGCCAACAAACATCCAACAACAACAACAAAAACGAAAAAAAAAAAAACATAAAACAAACATGATACGAACTTGAAAAAAAAAAAAAAAAATCCAACAACACCAACAACAAAAACGAAAAACAAAAACAAACATAAAACAAACATGATACAACCCCCCCCCCCAAAAAAAAAAAAAAAAAAAAAAAAAAAAAAAAAAAAAAAAAAAAAAAAAAAAAAAAAAAAAAAAAAAAAAAAAAAAAAAACATTCGTGAACGTTCGCCATTCCTCTCCCAACACCTCCGCCAACGGACTACTTTCTCCTCATGTATACTCTTGAATAGTCTGCAAAGTCGTTTCGAGAGAGGAAAGAGGTCATTTCTTCTTAAAGTTCATTATGGTTTTCCTATCGAATGGTGGTCACTGTGGGAGAGGGAGAGGGAGAGAGGAAAAGAGAGAGAAAGGAAGAAAGAGGGAGGGTGAGTGGGAGGGTGAGAGGGAGGGAGGGAGAGGGAGAGGGAGGGAGGGAGGGTGGAGAGATAGGGAGAGAGGAGAGAAGGGAGGGAGGAGAGGAAGAGGAGAGGTGGAGAGGGTGTAGAGAAGGGAGTGAGAGGAAAAGATCAAGGAGGAGGAGAGATAGGGAGGAAGAGAGGAAAGAGAGACAAGAGAGAGAGAGAGGGAGAGAGAGAGAGAAGAAGAGAGAGAGAAAGAGAGATACGCCACACGTACACGCACACCCACTTCGTCTCCCCTTTGCCACACAACTTCTTCGCTTCTCTCCTCTCCATCTCAGCACTTTCGACCAATTTCGTTACAGGAGGATCCTCTTTTTTTTTTTTTTTTCGTTCTTCCCGTAATGAAATCAGTAGAACGTTGAGCCAACTAACGCCCCCCCCCCTCTCTCCCTCCCTCTCCCCAATCTCCTCCTCACTGGGTTCTTACTTCCCCAACTCCTTCTTTCGACTCCCTCTCTCTCTCACCCCCACCCCCACCCCCACCCCCCTTCCATTGGGTTTCCTCCTCACCCCCATTTCCTCTCCCCCTCCCCCTCCCCCTCCCCCCACCATTCCTTTCGGTTGTATTTGCTTCTCCTGATACTTGGGTCCTCTGCCCCCTCCCCTCCTCTTCCTGCCTCCCCCTTCCCTCTCCTCTTTACGCCTCCCCTTCCCCCCTCCTCTTCCTGCCTCCCCTTCCCCCCCTCTTCTTCCTGCTCTCCCTTCCTGCCTCCCCCTTCCCTCCTCCTCTTTACGTCTCCCCTTCCCCCCTCCTCTTCCTGCCTCCCCTTCCCCCTCTTCTCTTCCTGCCTCCCCCTTCCCCCTCTTCTCTTCCTGCCTCCCCTTCCCCCTATCCTCTTCCTGTCTAACCTTCCCCCCTCCCTCACCCTGCCTCCCCCTTCCCCCTCTCCTCTTCCTGCCTCCCCCCGTCCCCCCCCTCCTTCCTGCACTCCCCCTTCCCCCTCCTCCTCTTCCTGCCTCCCCCTCACCTTCCCCTCTCCTCTTCCTGCCTCCCGTCCCCCTCTCTTCCTGCCTCCCCGTCCCCCCCCCTCCTTCCTGCCTCCCCTTCCCCTATCCTCTTCCTGCCTCCCCTTCCCCCCCCTCTTCCTGCCTCCCCCGTCCCCCCCCCCCTCTTCCTGCCTCCCCCGTCCCCCCTCTTCCTGCCTCCCCTTCCCCCTATCCTCTTCCTGCCTCCCCTTCCCCCCTCCTCTTCCTGCCTCCCCTTCCCCCCTCCTCTTCCTGCCTCCCCTTCCCCCCTCTCTTCCTGCCTCCCTTCCCCTCTCCTCTTCCTGCCTCCCCCGTCCCCCCCCCCTCTTCCCTCCCTTCCCCCCTATCCCTCTTCCTGCCTCCCCCTTCCTTCCTCCTCTTTACGCCTCTTCCCTGACCCTTCCCCCTCTCTTCCTGCCTCCCCTTCTCCCTATCCTCTTCCCTGCCTCCCCCTTCCCTCCTC
>BOPN01005665.1:85000-92774 GCA_017312705.2 Penaeus japonicus | reverse complement strand
AGGAGCATGAGGAATTAGAGGAAGAGGAGCACGAGGAATTAGAAGAAGAGGAGCACGAGGAGGCAGGAGGGAAGAGGTGAGGAGCATGAGGAGGCAGGAGGGAAGGGGTGAGGAGGCAGAAGGAAGAGGAGCATGAGGAATTAGAGGAAGAGGAGCACGAGGAATTAGAAGAAGAGGAGCACGAGGAGGCAGGAGGGAAGAGGTGAGGAGCATGAGGAGGCAGGAGGGAAGGGGTGAGGAGGCAGAAGGAAGAGGAGCATGAGGAATTAGAGGAAGAGGAGCACGAGGAATTAGAAGAAGAGGAGCACGAGGAGGCAGGAGGGAAGAGGTGAGGAGCATGAGGAGGCAGGAGGGAAGGGGTGAGGAGGCAGAAGGAAGAGGAGCATGAGGAATTAGAGGAAGAGGAGCACGAGGAATTAGAAGAAGAGGAGCACGAGGAGGCAGGAGGGAAGAGGTGAGGAGCATGAGGAGGCAGGAGGGAAGGGGTGAGGAGGCAGAAGGAAGAGGAGCATGAGGAATTAGAGGAAGAGGAGCACGAGGAATTAGAAGAAGAGGAGCACGAGGAGGCAGGAGGGAAGAGGTGAGGAGCATGAGGAGGCAGGAGGGAAGGGGTGAGGAGGCAGAAGGAAGAGGAGCATGAGGAATTAGAGGAAGAGGAGCACGAGGAATTAGAAGAAGAGGAGCACGAGGAGGCAGGAGGGAAGAGGTGAGGAGCATGAGGAGGCAGGAGGGAAGGGGTGAGGAGGCAGAAGGAAGAGGAGCATGAGGAATTAGAGGAAGAGGAGCACGAGGAATTAGAAGAAGAGGAGCACGAGGAGGCAGGAGGGAAGAGGTGAGGAGCATGAGGAGGCAGGAGGGAAGGGGTGAGGAGGCAGAAGGAAGAGGAGCATGAGGAATTAGAGGAAGAGGAGCACGAGGAATTAGAAGAAGAGGAGCACGAGGAGGCAGGAGGGAAGAGGTGAGGAGCATGAGGAGGCAGGAGGGAAGGGGTGAGGAGGCAGAAGGAAGAGGAGCATGAGGAATTAGAGGAAGAGGAGCACGAGGAATTAGAAGAAGAGGAGCACGAGGAGGCAGGAGGGAAGAGGTGAGGAGCATGAGGAGGCAGGAGGGAAGGGGTGAGGAGGCAGAAGGAAGAGGAGCATGAGGAATTAGAGGAAGAGGAGCACGAGGAATTAGAAGAAGAGGAGCACGAGGAGGCAGGAGGGAAGAGGTGAGGAGCATGAGGAGGCAGGAGGGAAGGGGTGAGGAGGCAGAAGGAAGAGGAGCATGAGGAATTAGAGGAAGAGGAGCACGAGGAATTAGAAGAAGAGGAGCACGAGGAGGCAGGAGGGAAGAGGTGAGGAGCATGAGGAGGCAGGAGGGAAGGGGTGAGGAGGCAGAAGGAAGAGGAGCATGAGGAATTAGAGGAAGAGGAGCACGAGGAATTAGAAGAAGAGGAGCACGAGGAGGCAGGAGGGAAGAGGTGAGGAGCATGAGGAGGCAGGAGGGAAGGGGTGAGGAGGCAGAAGGAAGAGGAGCATGAGGAATTAGAGGAAGAGGAGCACGAGGAATTAGAAGAAGAGGAGCACGAGGAGGCAGGAGGGAAGAGGTGAGGAGCATGAGGAGGCAGGAGGGAAGGGGTGAGGAGGCAGAAGGAAGAGGAGCATGAGGAATTAGAGGAAGAGGAGCACGAGGAATTAGAAGAAGAGGAGCACGAGGAGGCAGGAGGGAAGAGGTGAGGAGCATGAGGAGGCAGGAGGGAAGGGGTGAGGAGGCAGAAGGAAGAGGAGCATGAGGAATTAGAGGAAGAGGAGCACGAGGAATTAGAAGAAGAGGAGCACGAGGAGGCAGGAGGGAAGAGGTGAGGAGCATGAGGAGGCAGGAGGGAAGGGGTGAGGAGGCAGAAGGAAGAGGAGCATGAGGAATTAGAGGAAGAGGAGCACGAGGAATTAGAAGAAGAGGAGCACGAGGAGGCAGGAGGGAAGAGGTGAGGAGCATGAGGAGGCAGGAGGGAAGGGGTGAGGAGGCAGAAGGAAGAGGAGCATGAGGAATTAGAGGAAGAGGAGCACGAGGAATTAGAAGAAGAGGAGCACGAGGAGGCAGGAGGGAAGAGGTGAGGAGCATGAGGAGGCAGGAGGGAAGGGGTGAGGAGGCAGAAGGAAGAGGAGCATGAGGAATTAGAGGAAGAGGAGCACGAGGAATTAGAAGAAGAGGAGCACGAGGAGGCAGGAGGGAAGAGGTGAGGAGCATGAGGAGGCAGGAGGGAAGGGGTGAGGAGGCAGAAGGAAGAGGAGCATGAGGAATTAGAGGAAGAGGAGCACGAGGAATTAGAAGAAGAGGAGCACGAGGAGGCAGGAGGGAAGAGGTGAGGAGCATGAGGAGGCAGGAGGGAAGGGGTGAGGAGGCAGAAGGAAGAGGAGCATGAGGAATTAGAGGAAGAGGAGCACGAGGAATTAGAAGAAGAGGAGCACGAGGAGGCAGGAGGGAAGAGGTGAGGAGCATGAGGAGGCAGGAGGGAAGGGGTGAGGAGGCAGAAGGAAGAGGAGCATGAGGAATTAGAGGAAGAGGAGCACGAGGAATTAGAAGAAGAGGAGCACGAGGAGGCAGGAGGGAAGAGGTGAGGAGCATGAGGAGGCAGGAGGGAAGGGGTGAGGAGGCAGAAGGAAGAGGAGCATGAGGAATTAGAGGAAGAGGAGCACGAGGAATTAGAAGAAGAGGAGCACGAGGAGGCAGGAGGGAAGAGGTGAGGAGCATGAGGAGGCAGGAGGGAAGGGGTGAGGAGGCAGAAGGAAGAGGAGCATGAGGAATTAGAGGAAGAGGAGCACGAGGAATTAGAAGAAGAGGAGCACGAGGAGGCAGGAGGGAAGAGGTGAGGAGCATGAGGAGGCAGGAGGGAAGGGGTGAGGAGGCAGAAGGAAGAGGAGCATGAGGAATTAGAGGAAGAGGAGCACGAGGAATTAGAAGAAGAGGAGCACGAGGAGGCAGGAGGGAAGAGGTGAGGAGCATGAGGAGGCAGGAGGGAAGGGGTGAGGAGGCAGAAGGAAGAGGAGCATGAGGAATTAGAGGAAGAGGAGCACGAGGAATTAGAAGAAGAGGAGCACGAGGAGGCAGGAGGGAAGAGGTGAGGAGCATGAGGAGGCAGGAGGGAAGGGGTGAGGAGGCAGAAGGAAGAGGAGCATGAGGAATTAGAGGAAGAGGAGCACGAGGAATTAGAAGAAGAGGAGCACGAGGAGGCAGGAGGGAAGAGGTGAGGAGCATGAGGAGGCAGGAGGGAAGGGGTGAGGAGGCAGAAGGAAGAGGAGCATGAGGAATTAGAGGAAGAGGAGCACGAGGAATTAGAAGAAGAGGAGCACGAGGAGGCAGGAGGGAAGAGGTGAGGAGCATGAGGAGGCAGGAGGGAAGGGGTGAGGAGGCAGAAGGAAGAGGAGCATGAGGAATTAGAGGAAGAGGAGCACGAGGAATTAGAAGAAGAGGAGCACGAGGAGGCAGGAGGGAAGAGGTGAGGAGCATGAGGAGGCAGGAGGGAAGGGGTGAGGAGGCAGAAGGAAGAGGAGCATGAGGAATTAGAGGAAGAGGAGCACGAGGAATTAGAAGAAGAGGAGCACGAGGAGGCAGGAGGGAAGAGGTGAGGAGCATGAGGAGGCAGGAGGGAAGGGGTGAGGAGGCAGAAGGAAGAGGAGCATGAGGAATTAGAGGAAGAGGAGCACGAGGAATTAGAAGAAGAGGAGCACGAGGAGGCAGGAGGGAAGAGGTGAGGAGCATGAGGAGGCAGGAGGGAAGGGGTGAGGAGGCAGAAGGAAGAGGAGCATGAGGAATTAGAGGAAGAGGAGCACGAGGAATTAGAAGAAGAGGAGCACGAGGAGGCAGGAGGGAAGAGGTGAGGAGCATGAGGAGGCAGGAGGGAAGGGGTGAGGAGGCAGAAGGAAGAGGAGCATGAGGAATTAGAGGAAGAGGAGCACGAGGAATTAGAAGAAGAGGAGCACGAGGAGGCAGGAGGGAAGAGGTGAGGAGCATGAGGAGGCAGGAGGGAAGGGGTGAGGAGGCAGAAGGAAGAGGAGCATGAGGAATTAGAGGAAGAGGAGCACGAGGAATTAGAAGAAGAGGAGCACGAGGAGGCAGGAGGGAAGAGGTGAGGAGCATGAGGAGGCAGGAGGGAAGGGGTGAGGAGGCAGAAGGAAGAGGAGCATGAGGAATTAGAGGAAGAGGAGCACGAGGAATTAGAAGAAGAGGAGCACGAGGAGGCAGGAGGGAAGAGGTGAGGAGCATGAGGAGGCAGGAGGGAAGGGGTGAGGAGGCAGAAGGAAGAGGAGCATGAGGAATTAGAGGAAGAGGAGCACGAGGAATTAGAAGAAGAGGAGCACGAGGAGGCAGGAGGGAAGAGGTGAGGAGCATGAGGAGGCAGGAGGGAAGGGGTGAGGAGGCAGAAGGAAGAGGAGCATGAGGAATTAGAGGAAGAGGAGCACGAGGAATTAGAAGAAGAGGAGCACGAGGAGGCAGGAGGGAAGAGGTGAGGAGCATGAGGAGGCAGGAGGGAAGGGGTGAGGAGGCAGAAGGAAGAGGAGCATGAGGAATTAGAGGAAGAGGAGCACGAGGAATTAGAAGAAGAGGAGCACGAGGAGGCAGGAGGGAAGAGGTGAGGAGCATGAGGAGGCAGGAGGGAAGGGGTGAGGAGGCAGAAGGAAGAGGAGCATGAGGAATTAGAGGAAGAGGAGCACGAGGAATTAGAAGAAGAGGAGCACGAGGAGGCAGGAGGGAAGAGGTGAGGAGCATGAGGAGGCAGGAGGGAAGGGGTGAGGAGGCAGAAGGAAGAGGAGCATGAGGAATTAGAGGAAGAGGAGCACGAGGAATTAGAAGAAGAGGAGCACGAGGAGGCAGGAGGGAAGAGGTGAGGAGCATGAGGAGGCAGGAGGGAAGGGGTGAGGAGGCAGAAGGAAGAGGAGCATGAGGAATTAGAGGAAGAGGAGCACGAGGAATTAGAAGAAGAGGAGCACGAGGAGGCAGGAGGGAAGAGGTGAGGAGCATGAGGAGGCAGGAGGGAAGGGGTGAGGAGGCAGAAGGAAGAGGAGCATGAGGAATTAGAGGAAGAGGAGCACGAGGAATTAGAAGAAGAGGAGCACGAGGAGGCAGGAGGGAAGAGGTGAGGAGCATGAGGAGGCAGGAGGGAAGGGGTGAGGAGGCAGAAGGAAGAGGAGCATGAGGAATTAGAGGAAGAGGAGCACGAGGAATTAGAAGAAGAGGAGCACGAGGAGGCAGGAGGGAAGAGGTGAGGAGCATGAGGAGGCAGGAGGGAAGGGGTGAGGAGGCAGAAGGAAGAGGAGCATGAGGAATTAGAGGAAGAGGAGCACGAGGAATTAGAAGAAGAGGAGCACGAGGAGGCAGGAGGGAAGAGGTGAGGAGCATGAGGAGGCAGGAGGGAAGGGGTGAGGAGGCAGAAGGAAGAGGAGCATGAGGAATTAGAGGAAGAGGAGCACGAGGAATTAGAAGAAGAGGAGCACGAGGAGGCAGGAGGGAAGAGGTGAGGAGCATGAGGAGGCAGGAGGGAAGGGGTGAGGAGGCAGAAGGAAGAGGAGCATGAGGAATTAGAGGAAGAGGAGCACGAGGAATTAGAAGAAGAGGAGCACGAGGAGGCAGGAGGGAAGAGGTGAGGAGCATGAGGAGGCAGGAGGGAAGGGGTGAGGAGGCAGAAGGAAGAGGAGCATGAGGAATTAGAGGAAGAGGAGCACGAGGAATTAGAAGAAGAGGAGCACGAGGAGGCAGGAGGGAAGAGGTGAGGAGCATGAGGAGGCAGGAGGGAAGGGGTGAGGAGGCAGAAGGAAGAGGAGCATGAGGAATTAGAGGAAGAGGAGCACGAGGAATTAGAAGAAGAGGAGCACGAGGAGGCAGGAGGGAAGAGGTGAGGAGCATGAGGAGGCAGGAGGGAAGGGGTGAGGAGGCAGAAGGAAGAGGAGCATGAGGAATTAGAGGAAGAGGAGCACGAGGAATTAGAAGAAGAGGAGCACGAGGAGGCAGGAGGGAAGAGGTGAGGAGCATGAGGAGGCAGGAGGGAAGGGGTGAGGAGGCAGAAGGAAGAGGAGCATGAGGAATTAGAGGAAGAGGAGCACGAGGAATTAGAAGAAGAGGAGCACGAGGAGGCAGGAGGGAAGAGGTGAGGAGCATGAGGAGGCAGGAGGGAAGGGGTGAGGAGGCAGAAGGAAGAGGAGCATGAGGAATTAGAGGAAGAGGAGCACGAGGAATTAGAAGAAGAGGAGCACGAGGAGGCAGGAGGGAAGAGGTGAGGAGCATGAGGAGGCAGGAGGGAAGGGGTGAGGAGGCAGAAGGAAGAGGAGCATGAGGAATTAGAGGAAGAGGAGCACGAGGAATTAGAAGAAGAGGAGCACGAGGAGGCAGGAGGGAAGAGGTGAGGAGCATGAGGAGGCAGGAGGGAAGGGGTGAGGAGGCAGAAGGAAGAGGAGCATGAGGAATTAGAGGAAGAGGAGCACGAGGAATTAGAAGAAGAGGAGCACGAGGAGGCAGGAGGGAAGAGGTGAGGAGCATGAGGAGGCAGGAGGGAAGGGGTGAGGAGGCAGAAGGAAGAGGAGCATGAGGAATTAGAGGAAGAGGAGCACGAGGAATTAGAAGAAGAGGAGCACGAGGAGGCAGGAGGGAAGAGGTGAGGAGCATGAGGAGGCAGGAGGGAAGGGGTGAGGAGGCAGAAGGAAGAGGAGCATGAGGAATTAGAGGAAGAGGAGCACGAGGAATTAGAAGAAGAGGAGCACGAGGAGGCAGGAGGGAAGAGGTGAGGAGCATGAGGAGGCAGGAGGGAAGGGGTGAGGAGGCAGAAGGAAGAGGAGCATGAGGAATTAGAGGAAGAGGAGCACGAGGAATTAGAAGAAGAGGAGCACGAGGAGGCAGGAGGGAAGAGGTGAGGAGCATGAGGAGGCAGGAGGGAAGGGGTGAGGAGGCAGAAGGAAGAGGAGCATGAGGAATTAGAGGAAGAGGAGCACGAGGAATTAGAAGAAGAGGAGCACGAGGAGGCAGGAGGGAAGAGGTGAGGAGCATGAGGAGGCAGGAGGGAAGGGGTGAGGAGGCAGAAGGAAGAGGAGCATGAGGAATTAGAGGAAGAGGAGCACGAGGAATTAGAAGAAGAGGAGCACGAGGAGGCAGGAGGGAAGAGGTGAGGAGCATGAGGAGGCAGGAGGGAAGGGGTGAGGAGGCAGAAGGAAGAGGAGCATGAGGAATTAGAGGAAGAGGAGCACGAGGAATTAGAAGAAGAGGAACATGAGGAGGAGAAGGAAGAGGAGCACGAGGAGGCAGGAGGAGGCAGGAGGGAAGGGGTGAGGAGGCAGAAGGAAGAGGAGCATGAGGAATTAGAGGAAGAGGAGCACGAGGAATTAGAAGAAGAGGAGCACGAGGAGGCAGGAGGGAAGAGGTGAGGAGCATGAGGAGGCAGGAGGGAAGGGGTGAGGAGGCAGAAGGAAGAGGAGCATGAGGAATTAGAGGAAGAGGAGCACGAGGAATTAGAAGAAGAGGAGCACGAGGAGGCAGGAGGAGGCAGGAGGGAAGAGGTGAGGAGCATGAGGAGAAAGAAGATGAGCATGAGGAGAAGGAAGAGGAGCACGAGGAGGCAGGAGGACAGGAGGGAAGAGGTGAGGAGGCAGAAGAAAAGGAAGAGGAGCATGAGGAGGCATAAGGAAGAAGAACATGAGGAGGAGAAAGAAGAGGAGCATGAGGAGGCATAAGGAAGAAGAACATGAGGAAGAGAAAGAAGAGGAGCATAAGGAGAAGGAAGAGGAGCCTGAGGAGGCACGAGGAGGCA
>BOPN01005665.1:67500-80000 GCA_017312705.2 Penaeus japonicus | reverse complement strand
GTAAAAAAAAAAAATAAAAAAAAAAACATAAAAAAACACACGAAAAAACATTCAAAAAATGTTAATGGAAAGTTGTGTGATTTCGGTGTGTGTTTAACCAGGATGTATAATGAATGTTTAAGAGTTAAGAGACCGCTAGCATGTGAATAATGAACAGTGTGCAGTGTTCATTCAATTTTGGAAAAGCGTTTGTCTTAAATGTTTTGTAAATCAACAGGTTTGAGAATTGAATTTCAGAGCTGTTTTTTTTTTTTTTTTTTTTTTTTTTTTTTTTTTTTTTTTTGTTTTTTTTTTTTTTTATTTTTTTTTTTTTTTTTTTTTTTTTTTCTTTCGTTTAACATTTTGATTTGGAATTTATTTTGTGTTAACGTGTGCGGGAGAGAGAGAGGGAGAGAAGAGAGAGAGAGTGAGTGCGAAAGAGAGAGAGAGAGAGAGAGAGAGAGAGAGAGAGAGAGAGAGAGAGAGAGAGAGAGAGAGAGAGAGAGAGAGAGAGAGAGAGAGAGAGAGAGAGAGAGAGAGAGAGAGAGAGAGAGAGAGAGAGAGAGAGAGAGAGAGAGAGAGAGAGAGAGAGAGAGACAAATAAATAGAGAAAGAAAGAGAAAGAGAAAGAGAGAGAGACAAATAAATAGAGAAAGAAAGAGAAAGAGAGATATAGAGAGACATTAAAATATATAGAGAGAAGAGGAAGAAAAAGGAGAAGATATAGAATAACAATAAAATAAAAAAAATAAAAACAACAATAATTAAAAAACATATAAATACATCAAGCTATTATTACTATCACAAACAAAATAAAAGGGGAAAAATCCACAAAAAGGACGAAGATGAGAGGAATAGTAAGAAAAGATAAATGAAAGAAGAAGAAAAAAACAACAACAAAAAAACGAAAAGATTGTGGTGATGAATTTGATGATTATGATAATAGTGATGAGGAAGATGATGATGGTGATTATAATGATGATAGTAAGGATGATAATGGGGATAATGATGATGTTAATATTAAGGGCGATGCTAATGATAAAGATGATTATGATGATAACAATTATTATTATTATGATAATGATGATAGTAATAATAATGATGATGAATATCAATGGTAATGATAATAATCATGTTAATGATGATAATGATAATAACAGTAATGATCATAGTAATAATGATAATAATAATAATAATGATAAAAAAATAATAATGATGATAATGAAAGCGATTATGATAATGATAATAGTAATGATAATAATAATGACAAGGAAAATAATGATAATGATGATATGATGAAAGTGATGATATCGATAATGATAATGTTAATAAGAAGAATGGTAATGGTTATGATGATAACAACAATAATGATAATAATCATTATAATAATTAGGCTGATGATACTATAATCACTACTAATAATAATGATAATAATAACAATGATAATGATAAAGATGATAATAATAATAATGATGAAGATAATAATAATGATAATAATAATGATAATAATAATAATATTAATAATAATAATAATGATGATAATATTAATAATAATAATAATGATAACAATAATAATATTATTAATGATAATAACATCATTATTATCATGATAATAGTAACAACAACAATGATGATGATGATGATGATGATAACAAAGATAATGATGATAATCACAACAATACAGTTCAGATGAAGATGACAATAAAGATAATAACGAAGATAACAGCGAAGGAACGAGAAGAAAAGAGAGAAGAAGGAAGAAAACACTAGAAAGAAGATTAAAGAGGCGAAGAGAAAGGTGAAGAAAAGGATTAAAAAGCGAAGGCATTTCGAAGGTTCCAGATGCCACTGAGAAGCGCTGCGTCAGGAGGCAACCACTGTGAAATTGTTTTCCATTCGGCGGTCTCTCGCTCGCTCGCTCTTTTGCTCTCTCTCTCTCTCTGATTATTTCTCTCTTTCGCTCGCTCTTTCTCTCTCGCTCGCTCTTTTGCTCTCTCTCTCTCTGATTATTTCTCTCTTTCGCTCGCCCTTTCTCTCTCGCTCGCTCTTTTGCTCTCTCTCTCTCTGATTATTTCTCTCTTTCGCTCGCTCTTTCTCTCTCTCGCTCGGTCTTCTGCTCTCTCTCTCTCGGTCGCTCTTTTGCTCTCTCGCTTGGTCTTTCTCTCTCTCTCTCGGTCTTTCTCTCTTTCTCTCTGATTATTTCTCTCGCTCGCTCTTTTGCTCTCTCTCGCTCGATCTTTCTCTCTCTCTCGGTCTTTCTCTCTTTCTCTCTCTGATTATTTCTCTCGCTCGCTCTTTTGCTCTCTCTCTCTCGCCCGGTCTTTTGCTCTCTCGGTCTTTCTCTCTCTCTCGCTCTGGTTATTTTCCTCGTTCTTTTGCTCTCTCTCTCTCTCGGTCTTTTGCTCTCTCTCGCTAGGTCTTTCTTTCTCTCTCTCGGTCTTTCTCTCTCTGATTATTTCTCTCGTTCTTTTGCTCTCTCTCGCTTGATCTTTCTCTCTCTGTAATATTATTTCTCTCGCTCGGTCTTTCTCTCTCTCGCTTGGTCTTTCTCTCTCTGATTATTTCTCTCACTTGGTCTTTTGCTCTCTCTCTCGCTCTGTCTTTCTCACTTTCTCTCTCTGATTATTTCTCTCGCTCGATCTTTTGCTCTCTCTCGCTGGGTGTTTTGCCCTCTCTCGCTTGGTCTTTGGCTCTCTCGCTCGGTCTTTCTCTCTCTCTCTCGCTCGTTCTTTCTCTCTTTCTCTTTCTGATTATTTGCATCGCTCTTTTGCTCTCTCTTGCTCGATCTTTCTCTCTCTGATCTTTCTCTCTCGCCCTTTTACTCTCTCTCGCTCTGTTTTTTTTTCTCTCTCTCCCTAATTATTCCTCTCTTTCTCTTTTTGTTTCTCGTTCTTCCTTTCTTTATCTCTTGATTTTGCTTTCTCTCTCTCTCGCTCTCTCTCTCTCTCTCTCTTTCTGTATATCTAACATTTTCTCTCGCTCCCTCTTTCTCTCCGTGACTGAGGAATCCTCCTCCCAAATCTCGCTCCTTCATGACAAACGCTCGATCGCTTGGCAACTTCATTAAAAGAATACAAAGCATTGACTAACAAAAGCAAAGAAAGATAGAGATAGATAGAGAGAGGAGGGAGATCAAAAGAGAGAGAGAGAGGGTGAGAGAGAGGGAGACAGAGAGAGAGAGGGAGAGAGAGAGACAGAGAGAGAGACAGAGGAAGAGAGAAACAGAGACAGAGGAAGAGAGAGAAAGAGAGAGAGAGAGATGAAGAGATAAAAATGAAGAGAGAGAGAGAAAGAAAGAGACAGACAGAGAGAGAGAGAGACAGAGGAAGAGAAATACAGTAACAGAAACAGAGAGAGAGAGAGAAAGAGAAAAAAAAAGAAAAGAAAGACAAAATACCATAGTCTACCCCTCGAGTGCCCGGGAGGAATTTCAACGTGACGTCGTTTTCTATACAAGAAAGGGCAACCCACGCATGGTTTCCCGACGTTGTTTCTTGTAAATGAGGAAAAAGAGAAGGAAGAAAAGAGAGGACAATGCAAAGACAAACACTCAAGGAAAACAAAGACAAAGGCCAACGTGGCAAATTCCAGGAGTTTGGTTGATGTTTCTGGCTATTTGGAAGGGAATTTGGGTGAATTGTAGTCACTCTCTGCCCCCCCCTTCCCCCTGCCCCCCTCCCCTCCCTTCTCTACCCCCGTTTCTCTCTCTCTTTTCTTTTTTATTCTTTTCTTTTTTGTCTATGGTGTTCTGTCCTATTGTCGTGGAAGGATATTTTTTTTATGTCTTACGTAAATACACACATACACGCACGCACACACACACACATACAATGGAGAGCGTATGTGTTGTTGTTTTTTTTTGTTTTGTTTTTTGTTACCTTTTTTTTGTGTGGAAAAGGTGTATCTATTGAGTACTTAAAGACTTGTCTCACATTTTTTTTTTCCTCTTTTTTTCTTTCAGCAAAAAGCACGTATTCCCACCTAACCAGCACTCCTCCCCCTCCCCCTCCCCTTCCCCACCTCTACTCCCCCTACCTCTCAATTCCCCTTCCCCCACACTTGGACCCCCCCTTTCCTTTTCCATTCCCCCCCCCCTAAAAAAAATCTTTCTTTTTTCTCCCATCTTCGCCATTCTTTCTCACGCAAAGATAGTTGTTGTTTTAAAAAAGGACTTTAAGAAAAAAACAAAAACAAAAAAACGAAGACTTTTGGAGACAAGAGTAGAGCAAATAAAGTGTAAGTCACGCCATCGTTTTATAGGCGTGTGTCTATTACCGTAAAGGAGGGGGGGGGGGAGAGAGAAAGAGATGGGATGGGGGACGGGGGAGGGGATGGGGGAGTGGGGGGGTCATGGTTGGAGGTAATTGTTGTTGTCGTTATTGTGTTCTATTAGCGTCATTATCATTATTGTCATTTTCATTATCATTATTATCAATATAATTATCATTGTCTTTATCACTATTTTCATTATTTTTGTCTGTATCACCAATTTCATTATCATTATTACCATTTTCATCATATCTATCATAATTACTATTTGTTATTATCAATTATCATTATATTTTATTTTCATCGCCATCATTATCATCAACATTCTTTTCCTTATCACTAATTTTATCATCATTATCATCTTTACCCTTTCATTTATCATTAATATTATCACCATCGTCATGATAATGCTATCAAGTAATTATTTAATCAATGTTGTTACAACTATTGTCACTATTATTTTGAAGGTCATTATTTTGTCGTCATTAACATTATTATCATAGCTATCATCTGATTCCTGTTTAATTCTTTTAATTTTTATAATTTTTTAATTCTTATAATTACCTTTAGATTATTATCATCATTATTGTCGTTTTCATTTTCATGATCATCATCATTATTGACTCATTATCATTATAATCATTATTCTTAGTCATATTCTTATGATGATGATGAATATAATTATCACTCTTATTACTATTATCATTGTCGTTATTACTATTATCATCATCATTATCACTTTATAAATGTGATTATCATTATTATGATCATTAACATTATCAGTATGATGATAATTTCTTCTATCTTTATTTGCATTTTTACAAATTTTATCATCATCATTTTATTATCATGATCGCAATCATTATAATAATTTTATTATCATTATATCAATCATTACCATTATCATCAATATATTATCATTATCATTATCATCATTATCGCAATCATCATCATCCTCTTATCATCATTATCGTAATCATTATAATTATCAATCTCTTATCATCATCATCGCAATCATTACCATCAATATCATTACCAATATCATCATCATCAACAGTAGCAATACATTACCTATAAGAAGAAGATTTTTCGGATGGAAGACGAGGTAACGTGATGGAGATATGTTGCACTCGGGGATTTAGGGCCGTCGCTTGCAAGCAATGTTGCTCGTAGCTTTCTAGCAACATTCTGGGGGGAGAGGGGGGAGGGAGGGGAGATGTGTCTTTCTGCTTCTTGGTTTGTGTTTGTTTGTTTATTCTTTGTTTTTTTTGTTTTTTTTTGTTTTGTTTTCTCTGACTGTCTGCCTATTTCTATATATTTTTTTTATTTATTTCGCTCTGTCTGTCTGTCTCTCCCTCTCTCTCTCTCCATAAAATAAACATAAAATAAACACACACACACAAATAAACCAATAAACAAACAAACACACACAAATAAACCAATAAACAAACAAACACACACACACACAAATAAACCAATAAACAAACAAACAAACACAACCCCCCCACACACACCCGCACCCCCCCCCCCCACACACACACACACAAACACACAAGCCCTTCCACTCCTGCATCGTGGGCGTGCGGAGCGAGTCGCAACGCCGCCCGCGACAGTCCACAATGGCGCCGATCGTGACGTGGGCATTGGCTGTCTCCGGCGGTCTCACACGAAAGCTTATTTGTGTTCCTTTATTTTACGAGAGGGATTTTGGACACGTTTTTGAGTCCTTCTTAAAAGAGGGATTTGAGAAAGGGACACGACACGAAAAGAGAGAGAGAAGAGGGAGGAGGGAAAAAAATGGAAGAATTGTGAATATGTTTATTTAGACGTTCTCTCCCAAGATGGTCGACAGGTAAATGTGTC
The DNA here is from genome assembly GCA_017312705.2 of Penaeus japonicus. Classification (NCBI taxonomy): domain Eukaryota; kingdom Metazoa; phylum Arthropoda; class Malacostraca; order Decapoda; family Penaeidae; genus Penaeus; species Penaeus japonicus. The sequence goes on along the minus strand of BOPN01005665.1, from coordinate 73,889 downwards.
TGTTATTCATTCCCTCTTTTTTCTCTCTCTCTCGTTCTTTCTCTCGGTTCTTGTGGTGTCGCCGGTGCTAGCGCAGTGGTATATCATCGTGTTAAGTGGGGAAATGCCGCGATAATGAAGAACCTGTTCCACGGTGTATATATATTTTGGCAGAGAATAAAAGATAATGATAATAAACTACCCTGTCGACGGCTGCGTGTCGGTGTGTAAGCGCCCAATGACCAAATAACAGTGTTGCCAATGATGAAGAACTCGGCCTCCATGACTACCAAGTGAATATTCTCCTCCGAATTGAAATATAAGAGAGAAACAAACTCGCCGCCAGGACTTATTCCCATTACCAAGATAACTAAATCAAGCCTCACGCAACTTGTATTGCATGATGGATAAGATCTGTTTTTTTTTCTTTCTTTTTTTATCCTTCAAAGGTGTTGATGTTGGTATTCCTGATTTTACCAGGTGTGACGATGGATAGACATTTGAAGGTTTTGTCACGACGGTTTCATGCACGTATCGTCTGCTGTGGCGAGGGACGGCGATGATAAGACGAGAGAAAGAGAGAGAGAGAGAGAGAGAGAGAGAGAGAGAGAGAGGGAGGGAGAGGCACAGAGAGAGGGAGAGAGAGGGAGAGAGAGGGAGGGAGAGGAGAAGAGAGAGAGAGAGAGAGAGAGAGAGAGAGAGAGAGAGAGAGAGAGAGAGAGAGAGAGAGAGAGGGAGGGAGAGAGAGAGAGAGAGGGAGGGATAGAGAGAGAGAGAGGGAGGGAGAGAGAAAGGAGGGGAGAGAGAGAGGGGGGGGAAGGGAGGTAGGGAGAGAGAGAGAGAGAGAGAGAGAGAGAGAGAGAGAGAGAGAGAGAGAGAGAGAGAGAGAGAGAGAGAGAGAAGGAGGGGGGGAGGGAGAGAGAGAGAAGGAGGTAGGGAGAGATAGAGGGGGGGGGGGGGGGAGGGAGAGGCAGAGAGAGAGAGAAAGGGAGAGGGAGAGGCACAGAGAGAGAGGGAAAGGCAGAGGCAGAGAGAGAGAAAGAAAGAGACAGAGTGAGAGAGAGGAGGAAGAGAGGGAGAGAGAAAGAAATGAGAAAGAGACTAAGATAGATAGAAAGTAGTTTGACAGAAAATAAAAAAGATTGATAAACATATTACCGACAAAAGAAATTGGTGGAAATTGGTGTTGAAATCGCTTCCTGTTATCATTCTTGTTAATGACATAAAAGGCAAACATAATTGGTATAAACTGTAATCAAAATTTCAATATACATTCTACACAAATATATAAATGTGATCAAAATGATGAACCCCACAATATCATATATATATATATATATATATATATATATATATATATATATATATATATATATATATATATATATATATATATATATATATATATATATATATATATATATATATATATATATATATATATATATATATATATATATATATATATATATGTGTAACCTTACCACACCGTCACACAAATCGAAAAACAAACAAACAAACAAACACACCCACCGTCTCCCCCCATCCTCATCTCTCTTCGTAAATCACATCTTTGCAAATATGAAAAAACATCCTTCACAAAACTCAAAATTTCATACGAATTATGAAATAACAACAAAGCTACAATAGAGATAAGATAACATTTCCACGCAGCCACTCCAGAAGAACACATTTTTGGAGAGTCTAACCTTGAGTAAAAAAGTCGCTCATGACAAAAGCTCATGACAAAGGCAGCTCGGCGAATAATCATGCAGACATTTGTTAAAAGTCGTTTAGGTAATAATAGTTGTCAATCAGTATTATTACGTAAGTCCGACAGGTCTTTTGCGGATTATTAGGGATGTAAGAAGAATTGGCAAGGAAGAGAGAAAAAAAACGGAGACTCTTTTGAAATGTATAAGTGACTGGAAATACTGGAAGAGACTTAGGGAGGGAGAGGGAGAGAGATAGAAATAGAGAGAGAGAGAGAGAGAGAGAGAGAGAGAGAGAGAGAGAGGGAGAGAGACAGAGAGAGAGCGAGAGAGAGAGATGGATATACTGAAAGAGACTTAGGGAGGGAGAGGGAAGGAAAGAGAGAGAGAGAGAGATGGAAATACTGAAAGAGACAGAGAGAGAGAGAGAGAGAGAGAGAGAGAGATGGATATACTGAAAGAGACTCGGGGAGAGAGGGAAGGAGAGAGAGAGAGAGATGGAAATACTGAAAGAGACTTCGGGAAGGAGAGAGAGAGAAAGAAAGAAAGAGAGAGAGAGATCATTAATCCTTCCTCCCTCCTCCTCTTCCCCCCATTTTTTTTCATGGGACTTCCTGAAAAACTAAACCTTCATGATTCAGTTCTGAAAACTTATGAATATCATGGAGGACGTCCTGAAACAATCTTGAAAGCTCATGAATTTCAGTTCTGAAAGCTTGGGGTGTCTTCCTGAAAAGGGGACCTCAGAAAAAAAAAAGTTCTGAAACCTGAATTTCTGGGAGGATCTGATTCCTACGAGTTCTTATAGCTCCTGATTTTCGTAGGATGTCTTCCTAAAAAAAAAAAGAACTTTAAGAGTAAGTCCTGAAACCTCCTGAATTCCTTTGGGTATATTTCCAAAAAGCAGAGACAGCCCTCAGAATCAGTTCTAAAAGCTCCTGAATTTCTTGGGATTGTCTACCAGAAGAAAGAAAAAGAAAGGGAAACCCCGCAAATCAGTCCTGAAACCTCCTGAATTCCGTCGGGGTTGTCCACCAGAAAGAAAAAAAGAAAGGGAAACCCACGCAAATCAGTCCTGAAACCTCCTGAATTCCGTCGGGGTGGCCTTCGTCTTCGGCCAAACTCGCGCCCCACACGTCACCCCATCGGTTTATCTAACCTAACGGACACCAACGACAATGTTTACAATAGACTTTCTGCAACTCATTTATGCCTGGCCACCGCGCGACCTAACCCCCCCCTTCCCCCTCCCCCCTCCCCTCCCGACGTCACCTCCCGAGGCCACCTCCTATTCCTTCCTTCCTTACCTCTATCCTCTTCTTCCCTACCTCTATCCCCTTCTTCTCTACCTATACTCCCCTTCCCCATTTCCTTTCCCCTTACCTATACCCCCTTCCTCTTCTCCCCTACTTCCACCCTTCCCCATCTTTCTCCTTCCCCATTTCCTTTCCCCTTTACCTCTACCTCCATCCCCTTCTCCCCTACCTCCACTCCCTCCTCCACCTCCTTCCCCTCCTTCCCCTACCTCCCCCACCTCCTTCCCCTCCCTCCCTCCCCCCTTACTTACCTACCTACCTACCTACCTACCTCCTTCTAGGCACACTATTCCACTTCCTCTCATTATCGCTCGGCCTTACGGGAATCTGAACCTTACAACCCCCCATCACAAGGCCCAAAGGAAACGAAACCAGACGAAAGTCACCGGAATAGCATGACTGTCACCGTGCAACTTCTCAAGAGGCTTCGGTGTCCACCTTGGAGACGTGTGTTGCCACGATGCGCGATGATCGTCCTTTTTTTTTTTTTTTTTTTTTTTTTTTTTTTTTTTTTTTTTCGGTGTGTGGGGGGGGGAGGGGGGAGGTTATGTTTTTGCGAGTGGAGGTTTCTTTACGGGGGTTCGCAGGGCCGACGGATGTATGCGCGCGTGTTCGATGAAGCTTTGATCATGATGGTGATAGTAATAGTGATAGTTAGGATGATGGTGGTGATTAGGATTATGGTGATGATGATTAGGGTTATGGTGGTGATGATCAGGGTTATGGTGGTGATGATCAGGGTTGTGATGGTGATCATGGTGATGATTGTGGTGATGGTTTTGATTATGATGATTAGGATTATGATGATGGTGAGGATGATTATGATGATACTAATAATGATAATAACAATGATAAAAAAGGGCATGTACTTTTTTCTCTAACTTTTCACGATATTATTACTCGTTTCCGATTCTTTGCTCCCTTTTTTATTGTTGTCTCTTTCCATATTCTTACTTTCTATCTTTCTCTCTCTCTCCTCCGGACCTTGCGAAGTCCTTCACTATCACGTCTTACCCTTCTTCACCTATACCCCCCGTCATACCTCCCCCCCTCCTCCCGTTTCCTCTCCTTCTCGCTCTCCCCCCCCTCCATTCTCCTCTCCTTTCCCCTCTCCCAATCCTCGATTTCCTCCCCTTCCCCAAATTCTCCTCTTCCTCTCCTTCCCCCCCTACCCCCCATTCTCCTCTCCTTCACCCTCCTTCCCTCCCCCCATTCTCCTCCCCTCCTCTCCTTCCCTTCCCCCCATTCTCCTTCCCTTCCCCCCATTCTCCATCCCCCCCTCTCCTCCCCCTCCCCCCCCACCCACTGTCCAAGAACCCTCCTTCTAAACTCTTTTGTTTATTTCTCGGGCGCTTTGATAGACGTCTGAAGTGGTCGGGGGAAGAAGGGGCCAAGTCGCAGCGCCCTCCGAGGCTCCGACAGACGACCCTGTACAACCCGGACCTAGTCAACCCTTTGGCCGGTAGGAGGAGGGGGAGGAGGAGGGGGATGGGGGAGGGGGATGGGGGGGAGGAGGAGGAAGGGGAGGAGGAGGAAGAGGGGGAGGGGGTAGGGGGAGGAGGAAGAGGAGGAGGAGGAGGGGGAGGGGGAGGGTGTTGGGGGAGGAGGAGGAGGAGGGGGGTTGGGGGTTAGGGGTAGGGGGAGAGAGATGAGAGAGGCATCACCGGGGGCTTTTGTCAAATGGCCGTGTCGTCTGTGGGAGCTCTTGTGTCAACAGGGGTGTGAGCGTGTGGGTGTACGTGTGTGTGTGTGTGTGAGGTGGAGGGAGGGGGGAAGGGGGTTGGATAGAGGTGAGGGAGGGGCGAAGGGGGGAGTTGAAAAGAGGTGGTGGAGGTGGGGAGGGGAGGGGGTTGAAAAGAGGTGATGGGATGGGGTGAAGGAGGGGGGGAGGGGGTTGGAAAGAGGTGATGGGGTGAAGGAGGGGGAAGGGGAGAGGGAGAAGGGAGGGGAAGGGGGACTTGGAAAGAGGTGATGGGGTGAAGGAGGGGGAAGGGGAGAGGGAGAAGGGAGGGGAAGGAGGACTTGGAAAGAGGTGATGGGGTGAGCGAGGGGGAAGGGAGAAGGGAGGGGAAGGGGGGAGGTGGCGTCGTCAGCACGTTCTTCTGAAGCCTTCTTCCAGGTTGGGTTTCAGCGTCAGTAGAGTCTCGTCTTTGTTGTTCTTTTTTTTCGTTTTTTTCTTCTCGATTTTCTTGCTGTTTCATGTTTTGTCTTTCTTTCTTTTTTTCTTTTCTTTTCTCTCTTTTTCTTCTCTTTTCTTGTTTTTCCTCGTTGCTGTTTTAGGTTTTGAAATGAAATGGGTTATCTTTCTGGTGTACGTAACATAAATCGGTAGAATTATGACGTGGATAAATACAGACAACATAATGGATTATAAGTTTCCTTAAATTAATCTTAATTGGGGATATTGTTTATTCGTGTCGTGGTTGCCACTATCATTGTCATCACATTCTTTATATTGAATGATTAATTATCTTATGTCTCTTATCCCCTTCTCTCTCTTTCTTTCCCCTTACACCCACTCCCTTCCCGCTTCTTCCCTCTCTCTCTTTCTCTCCCCCTACTCCTAAACTCTCTTTCCCTTACCCCGTCTTCTCCTTCTCCCTCTTCCCAACTCCCTTTTCCTTTCCCCCTCCCTTTCCCCACTCCCCACACCTCCTTCTCCTCACTCACACTCCCCCTCTCCCATACCCACACTCTCCCTAAACCCTCCCCCACCACTTACAAACCCCAACTCTCTCTCTCTCTCCACCCCTACACCCCTTCCTCCCCCCCCCTCACCACTCCCACCTCTCCCCCCTCCTCCTCCCACCTCTCCCCCACTCCCCACCCCACACTCCCACCTCACCCCTCTCCCCTCCCACTCCCCCTCCCACCTCACCTCTCCCCACCCAACCCCATTCGCGCTAACAGTCCGACCTCAACTCAATTGCTCGTTTCCACTTTATTGGCGCAACAACCTCTTTACCCGTAATCGATTGCGTTAACTACGTCATGCTCGCCGAACCAGCGATTCGAGCGTTGCGAGCGAGGCCTGGTCGTTAGCTGTCGTTAACGGACGGTTGGATTTGGGTAGAGAATTTGAATGCCTATGGGGGGGGGGACTATTTTTTTTTTTTTTTTTTTTTTTTTTTTTTTTCTTTTTTTTTTGAAAATGGAAGGATTGTCGAGTGAATATTGAAAGGGTATTGAGATGGTATTTGGTGATACGTTTTTTTTTCCTGGGTGAATTTGTATATATATATGTATGTATATGTACATATATATATATATGTGTGTGTGTGTGTATGTATATATATTTTTGACGCGCGCGCGCACACACACACACAAACACACACAAACACACACTCTCTCTTATTCTCTCTCTTTCTTTCTTTTACTTTCT
>BOPN01005665.1:55000-65000 GCA_017312705.2 Penaeus japonicus | reverse complement strand
AGAACAGACACCCAAAACGAGACAAAAATAAATAGAACAATAACTCACCACGAACAAGAGACATCGTAAATCCGCTCCTCTTGATGACGTCATGCAGAATAGATGTCAATTGCAGTTGAAATTCTAACTGGAACTGAACCGACCCCCCCAACCCCCACCCCCACCACCATCCCGACCCCTCCCCCTCTCCTACCCCCCATCCCTCTCCTACCCCCTTCCTCTCCTACCCCCCTTCCTCTCATACCCCCTCCCCCTCCCTCTCCTACCCCCTCCTCCTATCCTACCCCCCTTCCTCTCCTACCCCCCTCCCCCTCCCTCTCCTACCCCCCTCATCCCTCTCCTACCCCCCCTCCCTCTCCTACCCCCCACCCCCTCCCTCTTCTTAAAACCCCGCCATATTTCTCTTGATACTTGACCAATATACTCGGATGACGTAACGACTTTTTTTTTTTCTTTTTTTTTTGCCTTTGTCTTCGCTCTTTATCTCTATTTCTTTAGTTCAGTGTTATTGTTATTATTATCATTATCGTTTATTATCATTCATAAAGGATTCTAAAGGATTTTGGATAAAATTAGTTTTTCCAGAGATGCGGGAAACACCAACAGGGCTTCAGGATACAAATTATAGGAATGTGTTTTATTTTATTTTTTTCGTCTAATTTTCCCCTTTTTTATTATTTAATAATTTTATTTTCTCTTTTTGTGCATCTTTTTTTTTCTTTCTCCGTTTCTTACTCTCTCTCGCTGTCTTTCTCTCTCTCTCTCTTCCTCTCTCTCTCTCTCTCTCTCTCTCTCTCTCTCTCTCTCTCTCTCTCTCTTTCTCTCTCTTTCTGATATCACTTTTTTAATTTTCTTCATGTTTTCCTTGTTTTATTCTTTGCTTGGACTTATTTTTTTTCTTCGACTGTACTTTATCTCCATCTTTCTTGTCTCCATTTCTATATCAATTTAAATTGTTTCTTCTCCATTTTTATAATTTTTTCGTCTCTCTCTCTCTATCTCTTTCTCACTTTTCGTTTATCTTTGTGACCAATAATTCCTTTTTTGGTCCCCTCAAGTTTATCAGCTTCTTTTCATCCTCTTTTCGTTCTTCTTCCTCCCTTTTAATCATTATTCCCTCCATCCTTCTCTCCTTGTCCCCATTTTTCTCTCTCTTCTTACTTCTTCTTGTTCCTCTTTCTCTTCTCTCTTTACTCTCTTCTTTTTCTTCTCTCTTTCCTCTTTTCTTGCTTCTTCTTCTTATTTGCTCTCTTCCTCTATTCTTTTTCTTTTTTTTCTTTTCTTCTTCTTCTCCTCCTCTCTTCTTCTACATTCCTCTTTTTTTCCTCATTTTGTCTCTTTCATCTCTTCATCTTCTTCTTATCTTTTTATTCCTCTCTTCTTCTGATTCTCTTCCTTTCACTCCTCTTCTTCTTCTTCGTCTCTCTTTCCTCTCTACTTCATTTTCTCTTTTCATTCCTCTTTTCCCTTTCTTCTCTTATTCTCTTCCTTCTTCTACTCACGTTCCATCCCTCTTCCCTCTATTCTTCAATCCTTCTCTTTATTCATTCCTGCTTTCACTCTCTTCCCTCCTTTTCCTCTTCATCTTTTCCCCTCGCTTTTCTCCCTCTTCCCCTCATTCTTTTACTCCGTTGTTTTTCTTCACTCCCCCCTTCCTCCTTCTCTTCTCCATCTCTTCTCCCAACTCTCTCCCCCTCTTCCATCCTGTACCTCACCCCCCTCACTGTCCCATTGCTACCCCTTTTCCCCCACTAACCACCTCTCTCCCCCCCTCATCATACCTTCGCTCCCCTTCCCCTCACCATCCACGACCCCTCATCACAACCTCACCCTCCCCACCCTCCCCTCACTTCCCTAATCCCCCCTCACCATCCCTCACCCCCTCTCCCCCTCTCTCACCATCCCTCACCTCCACCCCCCCTCACCCACCCACCCTCAACCCCCCCCTCCTCACCACTCCCCCCCTCACCATTCCTCATCCCCCCTCACCATCCCTCACCCCCCCTCACTCACCCCTTTACCATCCACACACCCCCCTCACCAACCACTCCGCCCCCCCCCCCCACCGAAACGTCCCCTCCTCCCGCGATCACCGTCCGTCCACGCGTTCCATCACAGCCTCCCTCATCTCCCCTCTTCCGCCCGTCCGTCCGTCCTCTCCGCGTCCCCTCCGCGTCCCCTCCGCGTCCCCCTCCGCGCCCCCCCCTCCGCGTCCCCTCACTGTGAGAAGCGAAGCCCTCTGTCTAAACAAAGATATCATATGGAACTAAATGTTTACTTTCCCTCGCGATGATAAGTTGTTGAGAGAAAGAGGCAGATAATAAAGATATGACTTGGGGAAGGAGAGAGTTGAGTGAAAGTGAGGGGGTGAGAGAGAGGGGAGGGGGGGTGAGAAAGAGAGAGAAGAGTTGAGAAAGAGAGAAAGAGTTGAGAAAGAGAGAAAGAGTTGAGAAAGAGAGAGAGAGAGAGAGAGAGAGAGAGAGAGAGAGAGAGAGAGAGAGAGAGAGTTGAGAAAGAGAGAAAGAAAGAGAGAGAGAGAGTGAGAGAACCCCCACAAGGGTAAGAGGGAGGAGGGTGTCCAGAGTAGGCGAAGGTGAAGGGGGTGAAGGAGGTGGGAGACGAAAGAGGTGAAAGGGGGTGGGAGGGGTGGAGGAGGGGTGACCGGGGAAGGAAGGGGTGAGGGGGAGAAAGGGATAGGGGTGAGGATGGGGGAGATAAAGAGAGATACAAGATGCTTGTGAGAGATGCCATGGCTAAGAGAGGCTGTCAACGCCGGAAATGAAAAATATCTTCATGATGGTGTTATTATATTTGTGATTTTTTGTTTATTTGTTTGTTAGTTTGTTTGTTGCACTGATTTATTGCTTTTCCTCAGGTTGCATTTGAGGATGATGGTCATGAGAACGCTATTAGGAATCGAGTAACGGTTATGGTGATTATAGTGATGATAACTGGACTATGGTAGTGATTTACAGTGATGTGTATGTATGCGTGTGTATACGTATGTATGTGTGTGTTATATTTTCCGATATTTCTAGCAATCTTAGAATTAACATGTCTTTCTCATAAGATACCAGAATGGATATGGATACCAACCTCCTATAATCGAAAAATAGCTTTTGGATCAAACCATAAAGGGAAAAAAAAAAAAAATCGTGAAGACATTTCCGGTTTCGACCCATTATTTTAATTATTGTTATTATTGTTGTTGTTATTGTTATTGTTGTTGTTATTATTATTATTATTATTATTATCATTATTATTATTACTATTATTTATTTTTTTTTTTATATTTCAACCGATGCAGAAATTTTTGAAATGTTTGAAGTGCTGAGTTGTCCGTATGATATTTTGTGTGAGTCTTTGTATTAGTTTTATTGTTATCACTATAAATGGTATTGTTATTATTATTGTTAGTGCGAGTTGTAGTAATAGTACTATCAAGAGTATTAATGATTACATTATTGAGATAATTGTTATTTTTTGTCATTGTTATTATTGTGACTATTACTGTCATTATTGTTTTTATTCCTATTATTATTTTTTTTATTCCTATTATTATTATTATCATTGTCATTGTTATTATGTTCATTATTTTTGTTATCATTATTATTATTATGTTATTATTATTATTGTCATCATCATCATCATTCATATCATCATCATCATCATCATCATTCATATCATCATCATCATCATCATCATTCATATCATCATCATCATCATCATCACCATCATCATCATATAAAGAGAGCCAAATAAGAAGTAAAGGAAGAAGAAGAAGAGAAAGAGGAAGAGAAAGAAAAGAAAAAGGAAAAAAATAGAAGAAGAAGAAGAAAAAAAAAAGGGGGGGGAGATGAATAATGATAACAAGAAGAGGAAGAGGATAAACGAAAAAAATAACAACAACACCACTCATAAATAAACGAAAATTGAATAGGAAGAAGAGAAAGAAGAATTAAAAGGAAGAAGAAGAAAAGAAAAAGAAAAAAAAAGAAGAAGAAGAAGAAGAAAAAAAGAGGGGACGAATAATGATAACAAGAAGAGGGAGAGGATAAACGTGAGAGAGAGAGAGAGAGAGAGAGAGAGAGAGAGAGAGAGAGAGAGAGAGAGAGAGAGAGAGAGAGAGAGAGAGAGAGAGAGAGAGAGAGAGAGAGAGAGAGAGAGAGAGAGAGAGAGAGAGAGGGAGAGAGAGAGAAGAGAGAGAGAGAGAGAGAGAGAGAGAGAGAGAGAAAGAGAGAGAGAGAGAGAGAGAGAGAGAGAGAGAGAGAGAGAGAGAGAGAGAGAGAGAGAGAGAGAGAGAGAGAAAACACCACTCATAAATAAACGCAAATTGAAATCTTTCTCGGTAACAAAGACCTCAAATGTTTCCCTCTATCCTTGAAGGCAACCTCTGACCCCCTTCCCCCCCTCCCCCTCTCCACCCCGAACCCTCCAGATCCCTGAAATATTGCAGATAAAGACGAAGAGAAAGAGGGGGAGGGAAGAGGAGGAGAGAGGAGAGGGGGGGAGGGTGTGAGAGAGAAAGAAAGAGTGAAAGAAGAGAGACAGAGACAGAGAAAGAGAGAGAGAGAGGAAGGGAGGAGAGAGGGAAAGAGATAAAGAGAAATGGGGAAGGGGGTAGAAAGAAAAAAAAAAAAAAAAAGGGGGAGAAACAAAACTCCATTCATGTACATATACAGTATTTAAAACTAAGTGTATATGAACGCGAGTTCGAAAAATGGAACTTAAAACACACACACACAAAACACACACACACACAAAGCACACAACACCCCCCCCCCCCCCACACACACACACAAAACACACAAAACACACACACACACAAACCCCCCCCCCCCCCCCCCCCACACACACACATTCATCATACGCTCCCTCATCCATCAATCCTCATCATCATTATCCTTCCGCCGTCGGTGCCTTCGGGATAAGCGCCGATAAGAGCTCCCGCGGCCGCCCTCGGGGTACCGAAGGACCCGAAGACGGAGACCGGGTGTCGGCGCTTGACGTACGGGGTCGTCCGTAAACTTCTCGGGGTCGTAGTGAGGGTCGTAAATTATTTTTCGGGGGTATATGGGGTTGGGTTGGGGGGATGGGGTGGGTTGGGGTGGGTAGGGGGGATGGGGTGGGTAGGGGGGATGGGGTGGGTTGGGGGGGATGGGTGTTGGTTGGGGGGATGGGTGGGTTGGGGGGGATGGGGTGGGTAGGGGGGGATGGGTGGGTTGGGGAGTGAGGGGTAGGGGGGATGGGTGGGTAGGGAGGATAAGGGGAGAGGAGGGGTTGGGGAGTGAGGGGTTGGTGGAAAGTGGGAGGGGGAGGGGAGGAAAGGAGGGGTTGGGGAGTGTGGGGTTGGTGGAGAGGGGCAGAGGGAGGGGGAGGGGGAGGGGGTATTAACCCAGATATAAGTATTTATAATTACAATAGTAGATATATGATAATACCAAATAAAGAAGAAAGAAAAAAAATAACAAAAACAAAAAGCAGACCACAATCTCTCCCCCCTCCCCCCCTTTTCCCCCCCTTTCGAAATGCGTCCGATTAAGGTGCAGGACACAAGCAGGTCACTCACTCAAGAGGGTCCTTCGCGAAGTATCCTGCAGGACCTCGTGAAGTGTGTGTCTTCAAAGGAGTTTCTCCTGAAGGGCTGAAGTCATTAAAGTCACTGAAATCCCATTGTCCAAGCTGAAGGATCCTCAAGGAGGTCCGGGAATTTCAGGAGGAGAAATTATTGACATGAGGCGGACGAGGGAATTGTAGATCTGGAAAGGGAATGAATTTGGGGAAATTTTTGTTTTGATTAGTCTTCTTTTTCGTTTTTTTTTTTTTTCTCTCTGTAAGTCAGTTTTTGTTCTTTTTTTGTCTTGACTCTCTTACTTTCTCTCTCTCTTTCTCTCTCAATCTATCTATCTATCTATTTATCTTCGAAGACGATGAAGAAAAAGAAGACGAAAACGAAGAAGAAAAGGAAAAAGAAGACGAAATAGACAAAAGAGAAGACGAAGACGAAAAAGACAAAACAGAAGAAGAAGAAGTCGAAGCCAAAGAAGAAGACAAAACAGAAGAAGACAAAAAATAAGACAAAACAGAAGAAGAAGAAGAAAAAGAAGAAGAAAAAGACGGATACGAAGACCCCGAAAGAGAGAACCCTACCCAAGACACCCGAGACGGTCCTTCCAACCAACCTGGAGGCTCCGAATTACGGTCTCTCTCAACCATCCAAAGGTGATGATATATTGCCCTATAACCCGGGCCAGCTGTCATGGCCGCTGTTTGGCTAAGTCCCCCCTTATCTCTCCGCATCTCCCTCTTATCAGTCGAATGGCAACGGCTATCTTGACCCTTGCTTGACCTTTTAATGAGCGGGGTCAACTGGGTGAATATCATATTAGTATAATCTGTTATGTGGATATATTGACTTTTAGGGTGTAGGGAGGAGACGGGCCTCGGCTCCTTGTCTTGGATGGCTGGGGAAGGGGAAGGAAAGTCGGTTTTTGGAGTTGGGGGGGTTTGACTTGAGGGGGTGTGTATATGTAGGGGGGGGGGGATTGTGTGAAATGATGCTCAGGGCATTTGCAATTGTGTAAAATGATGCGCAGGGTATTTGCAACTGTGTAAAGGTGCACAGGGTATTTGCATTTTGTAGAACAATACATAGTGCATTTGCAATATATAAACCAATGCATATCGCATTTACATTACGTAAAACAATATACATCGTATTCATATATCCAAAAACAAGAAAAAAAGAAGAAGAATAGAGTCAAAAGAAACACGTGTAGGTTACATCCTTTGTTTTTGTTTGCCTTCTATCTTTTTTGTTATTGTTGTTGTATTTGTTGTATTTGTCACGTCTCCTCCACGCCAGACTAGAACCATTGTATTTGGTAAGAAGAATGTTGAAACTCGCTCAAGAGGCTGTCCTCAAAAGTGTGGGGTAAAGGGATGGGAGGGCGGAGGATGGGGGGTAGGGTGTGGGGGGTATGGGGGTGGGGGGGGGGTGCCGGACATCCCTCTCTCACTTCAAGGTATTGTTGACTCTCCGTGTGAGGTATTTTTAGTTGTTGTTGTTGTTTTTTCAGACGTTTATTTTCTTTATTTTTTTTCTTTCTTTGTTTTGATTTTTTTTCTTTTTTTTTTTTTTCTTTTTTTTTTTTTTTTTTTTGGGGTGAGGAAAAAATGGTTTAGTTGTTGTTTTTTCTGTATTTTGATTTTTGTGTCCACCTTCCTGTGCTCTCTCTATTTCTCTCTCTCTCTCTCTGTCTTTCTCTCTCCCCTTCTCTCTAGCTCTCTTTCTCTTTCTCTCTCTATCTTCTCTCTAGCTCTCTTTCTCTTTCTCATTCTATCTGTCTCTCTCTCTCTTTCTGTCTCTCTCTCTGCCTTTCTCTCTCCCCTTCTCTCTCTCTCTTTCTCTCTAGCTCTCTCTCTCTCTTTTTCATTCTGCCCAGCTCTCTCTCTCTCGCTCTCTTTCTGTCTCTCTCTCAGCCTTTTTCTCTCCCTTTCTCTCTCTCTTTCTCTCTCTATCTCTTTTCATTCTCTCTCTTCTCTCTTCTCTCTCTCTCTCTCTCTCTCTCTCTCTCTCTCTCTCTCTCTCTCTCTCTCTCTCTCTCTCTCTCTCTCTCTCTCTCTTTCTCTCTATCTATATATCTATCTATCTAGTTATCTTTCCTTTTCCATCTTTATTTTCTTCACCTTCTTCATAGTCTTATTACTATCCTCTTTATCATTAATTACATTAATTATACTATCATTATTACCATTAATGTCATTGTTGTTATCATCATTATTATCATCATAATTATCATGTTATTATATAATTATAACCATCATTAGTAGTTTAAGTAGTAGTAGTAGTAGTAGTAGTAGATGCAGTAGCAGTACTATTAGTAACAATAGTTGTAGTAGTGATAGTAGAAATAGCAGCAGTAGTAGTAGTCGTAGTAGCAATAACACTAGTTGTAGTTTTAGTAACAGTAGTAGAAACAGTAGTAGAAATAGTAGTAGTAGTAGTGGTGGTAGTAGTAGCCGTTGTAGTAGTAGCAGTAGTAGTAGTATATGTAGTAGCAGTAACAATATTTGTAGAAATAGCAGTAACAATAGTAGTAGTAATAACACTAGTAGTAGTTTTAGTAACAGTAGTAGAAACAGTAATAGAAATTGTAGTAGAAGTAGTAGTAGCAGTAACAGTAGAAGTAGTAACAGTAGTAGTAGTAGTAATAGTAGTAATAGTAGTAGCAAAAGTAACATTAACAGCATTAACAGTAATAGTAAAAGTAGCTAGATCGAAAATAGCACTGGAAAGCATCAACAATGCTTTCCCTACCTAACCCCCACCCCCACCCCCACCCCCAGCCCACCCCTCCACCCCCAGCCCCCACCCCCCACCCCCAACGCCACGCGAAGGTGTCGTCATAGTCAGCACCCACACGTCGCAAAGCCTGAACACTAACCGACCCTCCGGCTTAACGACCGCACTGAGGACGACCTAAGGGGCGCCCTGAGCTGACCCTCGAGAGTAGTCCTTGAGGGACAGATAAGATTGTTTACCTCGAACGTCTCCTTGGCTCGGAATCAGTGTTGCCAGTCGCGTGGGTCAGCCTTTAGATAGAAAGAAGGAAAGAAAGGAAAATAGGCTTGAGTTTTTTTCTTTTTCTTTCCTTTTTTTCTGTTTTTTTTCTGTTACCTTGTTTCGGTCGACGAAAGGTTTTAAATATTTTTTTCTTATTATCTCGTGTCTTATCAGTATGTATTTTCTTTATTTTCTTATTTTTGTTTATGGTATCGGATGATCTGATCCCACCGTGGCACTTGACCGCTGCCGGCACTCGGGCTTGGCACCACCTGGCTCCTTCAAGGTGTCAAAGCAGGTTGTGACGTCTCGATGGGTGGAGTGGGGGGAAGGAGAGGGAGGGGGGGGAGGGAGGGGGAGTCATTGTGAAGAGATAGGTGAGGCGGGGATAGGGGGGGGATGGAGGGGGGATGGAGGGGGGAGAGGGGAAGGAGGGGAGGGGGATGGGGGGAGGGGGGTAGGTAGAGTGGGTGGAAGGAGGAGGAGGGGAGGGGGGGATCATTGTGAAGTGATAGGTGAGGCGGCGGGCATCGTGGTGCCTCCGTGAGACACAATGCAGGGCACAGTGCCTAGGTATGGCACTGAGGAGGAGGTGTGGGAGAGGGTCAAGGAGCACGTGATACGAATTTGGTAAAATTACTCGCAATGGCGACTTGGGATTTTTATATCGTTATTATTTTTTTTTCTTTTAGTTTTCTCTTGTTATTCAGACTCTTTTTTCTCTTTTTCATTTTCTTTTTGTCTTTTTTCTGTTTTTAGGTGTCGTCAGTCTGTCTGTCTGTCTATATCTTTCTCTCTCTTTCTCTCCTCTCTCTCTCTTTCTTTATCTCCTCTCTCTCTCTCTCTCTCTCTCTCTCTCTCTCTCTCTCTCTCTCTCTCTCTCTCTCTCTCTCTCTCTCTCTCTCTCTCTCTCTCTCTCTCTCTCTCTCTCTCTTTCTCTCTTACTTCAATTTCATAATACAAAAAGGTTGTGATTTTTCTCCTTTTTCCTATTTACATCTTCATTTCTTAATTAAAATCATACTTTTTCACATACGTCGAGATAAAGTGAGACACTAACAAACAAAGCTAATTTTAGACACCCCCCTCCCACCCCCCCAACCTCCCTCAAGCTTCCCTTCTCCTCCCCCTTACCCTCCACCCTCTCTTCCCTTCTCCCTTTTGTACCCCCCCACCCTCCTTATGTAAACAGAGTGCATGACCAGATGACGAAACACCGTGTTCTGATCTCATGACCTGACTGCGGGTTCTGAGTGTCTATTTCAGGCGAAGGTGCTTCTGGTATGTTCAGATTTGTTCAGCGTTTGTTCATTTTTGTCCATGTTTGTTCGTGGTATTGGTGTGAGAGTTGTTATTATCAGAAAAATGTCATTATTATCATAATCATTATCATCACCACCACCTGGTACCACCATCATCCTCATCATCATTATC
>BOPN01005665.1:22500-30000 GCA_017312705.2 Penaeus japonicus | reverse complement strand
TGATAATGATAATGATAATAATAATAATAACAATGATAACGATGATGACGATGATGATAATAATAATAATAACAATAATAATAATAATAATAATAGTAATAATAATAATAATAATAATAATAATAATAATGATAATAACAATAATGATAATTATAATAATAATGATGATGGTGATAATGGTATTGATAATAATGATAATAAAACAATGATGATGATAATGATAATGATGATAGTAATGATAATGATAATAATGATAAAAAATAAAAATAATGATAATGATAGTAAAATGAATAATTAATGAAAGTGATGATGACAATAAGGACAATAGTAATAATGATAATGATATTAATGATGATAGAAACAATAATAATGATAATGATTCTAATGTTTGTGATGACGTTAGTAACAACAACAATACTAACTACTATAATATTGTTACTGATGATAATCATATTCATAATTAATTGATAATGATAACAATCCTAATAATTATGATGATCATCATCATTATCATCAAAATGATTATTTATATTATCATCATTATTATTATCATTAACAGTGTTATTGTTATCATTATTGTCATCATTGCCGCTTCATTATAATCATCATTATGATAATCATCATTATCATCAACATTATCATTATCAAGATTATGACAATCATCATCATTATCATTGTGAGTAGTTATTGCAGCAGCCCTTCTAACAAACTCATTATACGTTGAATTACGAAAAAAAAAAAAATATATTTAGAAAATGATTGAAAGGATATGAAAAGAAGAAAAAAAAAAGCTGGTCACCCTTAATGACGGTTATTAACGGCCCTTGACTTAATTGCCACAATGTAAACCAAATTTCCTCACACAAGGTTCCAAAATCTCATGTCTGCGAAGGTATTAAAAGGTTCTTTTAAATATTTATGCATTATATTCACGTCGCGTTAATATCGTGACGAAAGACGTGTGTGTTTACAAGGAATCGAACACCCCGAGTTTGAATCTCGACCTTCGTTATGGTCGAAGGTATGACGGGTTTGAGGTGAGAATTTCGAACATCTTGACGTTCGGTGGCTTGGCGGGTTCTTGGCTCTTGGTGTGTTCGATTGGGTTGGAAGTGGCTTCGTCGTGGTATGGTGAGCTCTGTTGACGGTTTAGTGGGTGAGTTTCTTAAGGACTGAGAGATGGTGGGTTGTGGGTGGTGGGTGGTGGGTTGGGGAGGGGGGGAGATAGGAGGGGAAATTTTTTTTTTCTTTTTTTTTTCTTTTTTTTTGAGATTGAGGGCGGGGGGTGGGTGGGGTGGTGGGGGGGCATACAAGAGAGAGAGGCATGTTATTTGCATGTTTGTATAAACTGTTTCTCTCAATAACGTTTAAGTGCATAAAGCATTTAAAATATTTTGAATACTATTATCTTTTCTCTTCCCTTTTCAACATGCTATCATTATTCCCCTCAATCTAATGATAAGAATCTTACAACAAACCACTATTACTATTGCAAATCAACACACAGACCAACTAAGCTATATAAAAAAAAAAAAAAAACTTTTACCATAATTACCACCCGTGTCTAATTTAACCATTAAAAACCTACCATTCTTATCTACCATCGCTTCTACCTCACTACCATATACATCTACCTTCATTCCACAAGTATTGAAAATAACTATAATTATCATAATTATCATACTAGCTATAGACTCAGAGGAATTTTCGTGCAAAGCAAAGGAATTTATGTTATATAAACGACTGTTTACTTTACGTATGTGTAAGTGTTTATCTTATGCACAATATATGTATTTCAATATTTGTGATAATGATGATTATACTAATGATAATGATAATTAATTTGCAACCTTTGTGATGATGATAATTATCCTAATAATGATTATAATGTATTTGTAATCTTTGTGATAATTATAATAATCCTAATAATGATGATATTATATTTGCAATCTTTGTGATGATGATAATTATCTTAATGATAATGATAATGCATTTGCAATCTTTGTGATTTTGATGATTATCTTAATAATGATGACAATGTATTTGCAGTATTTGTGATAATTATAATAATCCTAATAATGATGATAATGTATTTGCAATATTTGTTATAATGATGATTATCCTAATGATGATGATAATATATTTGCAATCTTTGTGATTATGATAATTATCCTAATGATAATTATAATGTTTTTGGAACCTTTGCTGTATAATAAGTTAGTGTATGTGTGTCTGCTCTATCTTTATATATCATTACTATGTACATATATTACTAGGTATATAATAAATTTATATAAACAATAACATAGATGTAATCATTTTCTACGAAATGACAATAAAGATATGATGAAAAGGATGATTATAATGATGATAAGGATAATTACAACGATAACAAGGATAATGCTATTATTATTGGTGATATAAAAAAACCCACAATAATTGTAATGATATTAATGATAATGAAATGATAATAATGTCATTAATCACAATATCAATAACAACATTATTGGTGCTAATAATGATAACAACAGCATTGACAACGTCTATAATTACAATAATGATAATGATAACAATGATAATAGTAACAGTGATAATATCAATAATGATAATACTGATTATGATGAGGATAACAATGATAATAATAGTAATAGTAGCAGTAATAGTGATGATAAATATACTACTTCTACTGGTGATAATAGTAATAATAACGATGACAATGATAATAATGATACTGATAATGATAATAATGATACTGATAATAACGATAACAATGATAATGATAAATATAATAATGAGGATGATAATGAATATGATAATATTGATAACAATGATAATGATAGTTAGGATGATGATGATAATGATAATGCTAATAATAACGATAACACGTATGATTATAACAGTAATAATAACGATAACAACAACAATAATAAGAATAATCATAACAATCATAATAACAATAATCATAACAATAATCATAACAATAATAACAAAATCGATGAAAACAATGATAACGATAATAACAATAATAACAAAAAACAAACAAACAAAAACCAACAACGAAACAATACGAAACAAAATCCCAATGAAATGAAAATGTAACCAAGAGTGCTTGTGTGTTTGCACCTGACGTGTAAGAGTGCCAACAGACAGTGCCACAGGAGAGCAGAGAGGCTGTGCTGGAGATGATGCCACGGTCATGAAGTGCCATGAAGAGAGATGTATGAGTGAAGCTTACTGGGAAAATTAGATGCTGAACGAAATTGTTTGAAAAATGTCTGTAGAGTGTGAGAAATGTATTTTTGTTTATGGAAATGAAAAATGAAAAGATAGATGAAAGGGAATTATGAAATGTGGCTTTGATCATTTCGGAAATTATCCTGGATGGGAATAAAGCACAATTCTTTTTTTTTGTATTTTTCTTATTTTTTAATATCAAATGCCTATGTCTTTATTCTATACCGAAATAGATAGATAGATAGATAGAGAGTGAGAGAGAGAGAGAGAGAGAGAGAGAGAGAGAGAGAGAGAGAGAGAGAGAGAGAGAGAGAGAGAGAGAGAGAGAGAGAGAGAGAGAGAGAAAGAGAGAGAGAGAGAGAGAGAGAGAGAGAGAGAGAGAGAGAGAGAGAGAGAGAGAGAGAGGGAGGGAGAGAGAGAGAGAGAGAGAGAGAGAGAGAGAGAGAGAGAGAAAGAGTAAGAGAGAGAGAGAGAGAGAGAGGGAGAAAGGGACAGAGAGAGAGAGAGAGAGAGAGAGAGAGAGAGAGAGAGAGAGAGAGAGAGAGAGAGAGAGAGAGAGAGAGAGAGAGAGAGAGAGAGAGAGAGAGAAGGAGAGAGGGAGAGAAAGACACACAGAGAGAAAGAGAAAGGGAGAGAGACAGGCAGAGAGAGAGAGAGAGAGAGAGAAAGAAAGAAACACAGAGAAAAAGAGAGAGAGGGAGAGAAAGACGCACACAGAGAAAAACAGAGAGAGAGAAAAAGAGAAAAAAGACAAACAGAGAGAGAGAAATAGAGAGGGAGAAAAAAAAACACAGAGAGAGAATGAGAGAGAGAAAGACAGAGAGAGAGAGAGAGAGAGAGAGAGAGAGAGAGAGAGAGAGAGAGAGAGAGAGAGAGAGAGAGACAGACAGAAATGAGAGAGAAAGAGAGAGAGAGAAGAAAAACAAACAGAGCGAGAGGTAGAGAACGGAAGGAACAAGTACAATAAAAGTAACATAACCTCACAACCCGCATCGTCTTTTTTTCTTTTTTTTTGAACACCAAAACAATAAATCATCTACAAGTCCCTAAATCAACCCCTGCAAGCCCCCCTCCCCCAAGTCACCAATACCCCAGGAACCACCCTTAAAATCTCTTCCTTCAAGTCTCTTCCCACCCATGCAAGTCCCTCCAACCCCTCCCCCTACTCCCTCCTCCCTCCAACCCCCTCCTATCCCCCCAACCACCCATCCAAGTCCCATACAAGTCCCTGAACATCTCTGAGCGTCCCTGAGCATCGCAGAGTGTCCCTGAGCGCCCCTGAACATCTCTAAGCGTCACTGAGCGTCCCTGAACATTCCTGACCGTCCCTGAGCGTCCCTGAACATCTCTGAGCGTCTCCCAGCGTCCCTAAGCGTCCCTGAACATCACTGAGCGTCGCAGAGCATCCCTGAGCGCCTCTGAGCGTCTCTGACCGTCCCTGAGCGTTCCTGAACGTCTCTGAGCGTCCCTAAGCGTCGCAGAGCGTGTCCCTGAGCGTCCATGAACATCGCTGAGCGTCCCTGAACATCTCTGAACGTCCCTGACCGTCCCTGAGCGTCCCTGAACATCCCTGACCGTCCCTGAGCGTCCCTGAACATCCCTGACCGTCCCTGAGCGTCGCAGAGCATCCCTGAGCGTCCCTGAGCGTCCCTGAGAGAGCCGTGAAGAGCGTGTGTGTATGTGTGTAATAGTGTATCTGTCCGAGACTCGATAATGAGACGCTTCGCCATAATAAACAGCGACACAGCGGGCCTTCGTCGTGTAAATAATTAGGGGAGGGGTGGGAAGAGGAGGGAGGGGGAGGGGGGAGGGGGGGGAGGGGGTGGGAGGGGGGGAGGGGAGGAGGGGGAAGGGGTGGAGGTGGTGGGTGGGCATATAACACAGGCTGGGAAGCTTCGGGGGAAGAGGGAGGGGGGAGGATGACAGGAAAGAGGGGGAGGGTTGAGGGGGGTGATAGAGAAGGGGGAAGGTAGGGGATAAGGGGAAGGAGAGGGGAGTAAGGGGAGAGGGTGAGGGATGTGGGGAAGAAAGAGGGTAGGATGAGGATAAGGACTAGGGAATACGAGGGGAAGGAGGGGGGGGGGAGAGGCGTAGGAAGGGGGAGGGGAGAGAGAAGAAATTGATAAAAAGAAAAAGGTAAAAAAAAGATGAGAGATGAGAGGCGAAAACTAGGAGAAGGAGAGAAAAGAGAAGTTAAGGAGAGGGGAAAGAGAGAGGAGAAGAAGAGAGATAGAGAAGATAAGAGGGGAATCAGAGATAATAATGATAGTAATAATAATGATAATAATGATAATAACAATAACAACAACAACAAT
Organism: Penaeus japonicus; assembly: GCA_017312705.2. Lineage (NCBI taxonomy): Eukaryota > Metazoa > Arthropoda > Malacostraca > Decapoda > Penaeidae > Penaeus > Penaeus japonicus. The sequence goes on along the minus strand of BOPN01005665.1, from coordinate 24,451 downwards.
GATAATAATAATGATAATAACAACAATAATAATGATAATAATGATAAAGATGACCATAATTGTTCCTTTACAATATTAACATTTTAATCCCTAATACAGTAAGAAACAATAGACATATACCACCGGGTTGTATCACATCTCCCATAATTTAGCCTCAACATCATCACCAAAACATTTCGATGTCTCGCGGATGTTAGTATGTTGGTATGTTGCAAATGTCAGTATGTTGGTATGTTGCAAATGTCAGTATGTTGGTATGTTGCAAATGTCAGTATGTTGGTATGTTGCAAATGTCAGTATGTTGGTATGTTGCAAATGTTAGTATGTTGGTATGTTGCAAATGTTAGTATGTTGGTATGTTGCAAATGTCAGTATGTTGGTATGTTGCAAATGTCAGTATGTTGGTATGTTGCAAATGTCAGTATGTTGGTATGTTGCAAATGTCATTATGTTGGTATGTTGCAAATGTCAGTATGTTGGTATGTTGCAAATGTCAGTATGTTGGTATGTTGCAAATGTCAGTATGTTGGTATGTTGCAAATGTCAGTATGTTGGTATGTTGCAAATGTCAGTATGTTGGTATGTTGCAAATGTCAGTATGTTGGTATGTTGCAAATGTCAGTATGTTGGTATGTTGCAAATGTCAGTATGTTGGTATGTTGCAAATGTCAGTATGTTGGTATGTTGCAAATGTCAGTATGTTGGTATGTTGCAAATGTCAGTATGTTGGTATGTTGCAAATGTCAGTATGTTGGTATGTTGCAAATGTCAGTATGTTGGTATGTTGCAAATGTCAGTATGTTGGTATGTTGCAAATGTCAGTATGTTGGTATGTTGCAAATGTCAGTATGTTGGTATGTTGCAAATGTCAGTATGTTGGTATGTTGCAAATGTCAGTATGTTGGTATGTTGCAAATGTCAGTATGTTGGTATGTTGCAAATGTCAGTATGTTGGTATGTTGCAAATGTCAGTATGTTGGTATGTTGCAAATGTCAGTATGTTGGTATGTTGCAAATGTCAGTATGTTGGTATGTTGCAAATGTCAGTATGTTGGTATGTTGCAAATGTCAGTATGTTGGTATGTTGCAAATGTCAGTATGTTGGTATGTTGCAAATGTCAGTATGTTGGTATGTTGCAAATGTCAGTATGTTGGTATGTTGCAAATGTCAGTATGTTGGTATGTTGCAAATGTCAGTATGTTGGTATGTTGCAAATGTCAGTATGTTGGTATGTTGCAAATGTCAGTATGTTGGTATGTTGCAAATGTCAGTATGTTGGTATGTTGCAAATGTCAGTATGTTGGTATGTTGCAAATGTCAGTATGTTGGTATGTTGCAAATGTCAGTATGTTGGTATGTTGCAAATGTCAGTATGTTGGTATGTTGCAAATGTCAGTATGTTGGTATGTTGCAAATGTCAGTATGTTGGTATGTTGCAAATGTCAGTATGTTGGTATGTTGCAAATGTCAGTATGTTGGTATGTTGCAAATGTCAGTATGTTGGTATGTTGCAAATGTCAGTATGTTGGTATGTTGCAAATGTCAGTATGTTGGTATGTTGCAAATGTCAGTATGTTGGTATGTTGCAAATGTCAGTATGTTGGTATGTTGCAAATGTCAGTATGTTGGTATGTTGCAAATGTCAGTATGTTGGTATGTTGCAAATGTCAGTATGTTGGTATGTTGCAAATGTCAGTATGTTGGTATGTTGCAAATGTCAGTATGTTGGTATGTTGCAAATGTCAGTATGTTGGTATGTTGCAAATGTCAGTATGTTGGTATGTTGCAAATGTCAGTATGTTGGTATGTTGCAAATGTCAGTATGTTGGTATGTTGCAAATGTCAGTATGTTGGTATGTTGCAAATGTCAGTATGTTGGTATGTTGCAAATGTCAGTATGTTGGTATGTTGCAAATGTCAGTATGTTGGTATGTTGCAAATGTCAGTATG
>BOPN01005664.1:72500-75000 GCA_017312705.2 Penaeus japonicus | reverse complement strand
CCATTGCTTTGGCCAACAATAACATGCAAAATCCATATCCGTTTCAGGTCATCACCGCAACGGAGTACTTCACGGAGTCCTCTGTATTCACGCCGTCCATCGTCCAGACGCTGCCGGTGCACATCACAGTGACTGCCACCAGCACCAGAGGCTTGAATGGCCAGTTCACCTTGGCCAACCTGACCCCCGGCCCGACCTCGGTCATCCATCAACCAATCTCCACCGCCACGCTAGACCTCGACTCTACGGGACTCGACTTGGGGAACCTTGATCTCTCGCAGCTGGACCTCTCTAGTCTCGTGGGAGGGGGCGTCGGAGGGGCGGACCAGGACGGGAACCAGATGTTGTCTGTTCTATCGTCCCTTCTGCAGCAGTATGACGACACAGGATCCTCTGCTACCTCCAACCTAGCCCCAAGCACCTTAAGTGACAGGAGGCAACAAAGTGGCGGCTTCAGAAGCAACAGATTCAGCAGCAGCGGCAGCAGCAGCAGCTTCCAAGATGATTACGTGGACTATGAGGAGCCAGCTGATGAGCCGCCCAAATTCAATGTGCTGCGAGGGTTCACCCTGAGCGATCGTGTGGCCAGTTCTTCCTCCGGCGGAGGAACCGGAAGGGCTGCCACCGACACGCGTTACAGCAAGTTTCAGCGCAAGGATCGCGTCACCAATAACGGCATTGCCACGACCGAAGCCACCACGCGAGACCGTGAAAGCGAGCCATTCCAAGCTTCAACGAGGCGCCAGTCATTCTCTAGAGCTGGGAATCGTCGGACGTCTGGAGGACAGAGAAGGAGCCGAGCACCAAGCACCAGGTTCGTACCATCTCCCGAATCCCAGTACTTCGAAGAGGTCAAATTCCGTCCATTCGGCGCACGGAGGGATCGCGAGACGTCCTCACGCCGTCGCAGTGGACGCCTGGAAGACTCGAACCAGCAGACAACTCGCAGCACATCTGTCTCCAAGCCGACCCCAAGTAACGTCCGGACCACAGTCTTGACCATGTATCTCAGTGGGTCGGAACCTGGCGAGTTCCACACTTCTCTCCGCACCGTTACTTTGCGGTCTCTGGCCTCTACTCGTAACCGCAGAGACGTGCAACACCAGTCGACTACTAAGATCCACGCAACAGCCACGGAAACGCCAGCTATGGCAGGATACACGAAAACCCTCGAAATGCCCAAAGCCACAGATCCGAAAGAAATCGTTCAAGTTTTGAAGTCCCTAGAACCATCTCAGGTTAAACAGATGCTAAAATCCTTGCAGAAATGGGTGGACTACTACAGCCATGAAGTTCTGGACGAAGCTGACAACAGCATAGTTCCTGAGCTGACTTCGTCCCTCAGTCTGGAGTCATCAGTGGACAACGAGGCAACGACAGAATTGATTCGACCACCCTCATCCATCACGGGTTCTCCCTCTGCAACCAACAGCCTCTGCCACGCTCCACCCACAGTCACCCAAACCATCTACCGCACAATGGTAGTAACGACGACGGTCTCGGAAGTCTGAGAAATCCAGACTGACTCGAGACGTCCAAACGAAGCCGTCAGGATGTGGCGACGTTCCCTCCGTCCCTCCTGGAGAGTGGCAGGCGGGGACCTCAAAAGCCCGGTGGTATTTATGAGTGCGAAATCCAGCCGAGGTTGTCATGCCAATCTTGGCTGGTATGCCGGTGCTGTACATAGCTGTCTGTGTGAATCTAGCCTGTATATAGCATATGCGTGTTCTTGTGTGGTCGTGCGTGCGAGTGAGAGACCCACCCAGCTCAAAATAATCCAAATGCCTCAAGGACGTCAAGGATCACAGGGCCCGCGCCAAAGACCAGCGGCCCCGCGTGTCATGACAAACGTTTAGAGTTAAGTGTTATCCCTCTTTATGTAAGTCTAGTTCGTGAAGCTCTTCTGATGATGATGATAACTCACTCTTTCCCCAGTTTGACTCCTGTAAGGAACGGAAACAAATTGATAAAGAGGTGATTCAAACCCAGAAGAGCTGTGGCGTCAGCAAGGTACTGAATTTCATAGAAGTCATGTTTTATCACAGTTACGAAGAATTATGAGTGAGAGGCATCACGGGTATTGCTGGGCGTTAAAAGGATTGTTTTAGCAACATCACAGTGATACGGCGTCGCGAAGGTTTACAACCGGTTCTCTAAATGGTTCTATAAATGCATCATCATTACTGTTATTGGTAATAGAAGTACTGCACGGAATTCTTTTTATCACATTGAATAAACTTACTATGTAACATAAACATGATTGTAATGATTCAGTAACTTTGCTGTGAACATCGAACATAAGCAATATTCATTTCCAGCCAGTGCTCTTCCAACAATTCGTTGGGAAAGATTCAATATTGGTATGTATCATATCAGGTCACTTTCTGAAATGAAACTAATTGTCATATATATTTTCTTAGTCAATATGTATATCATTAATATTGAAATTATATCTGAGGAGATCTTTGGGTACATTTTCTATAAATATGAAGGAAAAAAT
>BOPN01005664.1:32500-40000 GCA_017312705.2 Penaeus japonicus | reverse complement strand
GTGGGGAATTATGCATTTACCAAGTGGCTTTGAAGAATGTGAGTTAATCTTCACAAATTAGACAGCCATATGTGGCCATTCTATTTCAAGGTGAATCATGTACAAAGTTTTTTTTTAATGATTAATTTTCACGATACTTTATCTAAAGTATAAATAAGGAGCTGTTTCAACATGTTAAGCTGTCTGACTACTTTTACTTCTACATTAAGGTACGTGAAAACACTATGGCGACATAGAATTTGCATAAAAAAAACGAGTTCTATTAGACAGACGATAGGAATAAGAGGGAATGTATATGGTTATGTTGTTTGGGTGTGAAGATGTACCAAGACAACTCGGTATGTTGATATGTAGGGGAGAGAAGCCAACACGTCTGTGGATATTGAAGGAGAACCTCCTCTTTTCTCTCTCTCTCTCTCTCTCTCTCTCTCTCTCTCTCTCTACATAACTATCTATCTCTCTCTATCTCTCTCTCTCTCTTTCTCTCTCTCTTTCGATCTCCATCTCTTTTGCTCTCTCTCTCTCTCTCTCTTTCTTTCGATCTTCATCTCTGTTGCTCTCTCTCTCTCTCTCTTTCTTCCGATCTTCATCTCTGTTGCTCTCTCTCTCTCTCTCTCTTTCTTTCGATCTTCATATCTGTTGCTCTCTCTCTCTCTCTCTCTCTCTCTCTCTCTCTCTCTCTCTCTCTNATACATATAAATACATACATACATACATACATACATACATACATACACACATATATATATATATATATATATATATATATATATATATATATATATATATACATATACATATAAAGAAAGAAAGAGAGAGAAAGAGAAAGAAAGACAAAGGGCAAGAGAGAGAACCTCCTTCTCCATTTTCTCCAAAAGTCACCCGACCGTATTCCCACAGTGAAAATTGTTGATTCTTTAATACGGGAGAAATACTTCATTGCAGGATTTATTTATGTTTATTCACGCCCGAATTCCCGAATCTTGTCTGGAACAACTGCCTTGAGCTTGGTTTATAGAGGTATCAAATTCCTTTTAGATTTCTGCTTATTTTAGTCATGTACAGTTTATATGCATAACACATATATATGTATATATATATATATATATATATATATATATAAATGTATAAATATATATATATATATACACATACATACATGTGTATATGAATATATATACATATATATATATACATATACATATATACAAACATATATACATACATCTATGTATATATATAGATATAGATACACATACATGGATATATATACACATAACACGTTTTTGTACATACATGTATGTAAAATCACGCAAACATTACTTTCTCTCCTCTCCTGCTCCCTCCCTTCCTCTCTCCCTTTTTTCACTCTCTCTCCCTCCCCCCCTCTCTCTCCCCCTCTCCCTAGAGGGTGAAGAAGTACAAAGCTCTTTGGGTTCATCGATGTATGCTAATAACAGTCTGTTTTGCCCGAATGCTAATCGTTGAAAAAGTGGCGGTGACCTTGAGGGTTCAAGGTCGTCCGAACGACACCGCCTTCTCTTAGTTATTAATATATCCGTGAGGAAGAGACCGCTTCTGGTCATCCACGATCCTTATGAATATAGTGTTTTCGTTGTTATTATTATTATTATTATTATTATTTGTGATTATTATCATTATTATTTAGGTTATCACAATTATCAGTGACAATTATTTTGATTAAGTTCTAAGCACATCATACTGAGGACAGTAATTATTGGGAAAATGCTCAGTCCTGTTTATGGCACTTTGGGTGTGTCAGAACTGGCGGCACAGGATCGTAATTTTCTTTATTGGTGGTTTGGCGTAGGAGAATGTAGTTAAATGGCACATGAAAAAGGAGAGGTGACGCCACGAAATATTTGCCGATAGAGAAGATAGCATAAGGGGAAGCGAGACGTAAATCTGGCAGAAGGGGACGCTATGAAGGTAAGTGGGTTTGGCCATAAGACGTCGTAGGGAAGAGCAGGAACCAGCGGGAAATCACGTGCGCTGAAGGGATTGCTAGGAACCTGCTCTGGGCCATGGAATGCTATGTAGGGAGATCCTGCTGCTAGCAACAAGACTCTCAAGGCCAGTTAAGGTTGATCCACGCAGCGGCTCTGTCGAGGCTATCATCTTGCACATGTCACAATTTATAGGCCTATTTCACATATTTACGTCTTGAGTCACGGCTATTCCCCTCCCCCACCCCCCCCTCACCACTTTTTTAATAAACAGACGAAGTCATTTCAGAATATACAACTGCCCCCTTATTATATAAAGCTATTACTTGATATAGAAACCCTAATTTAGAATATAATATATCTATAACATACAAGTTTATTGGTGTGTAATGAAGACTAAACCTAACATTCCTGGGATCTGGAATATTTTCAAGAGTAATTTGTTTCAAATTCCTAGGGAACATATGACATAATGATACTACTTAAATATCCAAAATACGCGCCTATTTAGCCACAAAACGTAAACTTACTCCTGAGTGGATTCATAAAAGAGAGTTATGCAAATGGACAATGCAATGGTTATAGTTTTATCTAAATCGAATAAACTGATTAATAACACATCATACAATAAATAATCCTGGTGTTCTGGATGCCATTAGAGTACGGAGATAAGATGTGTTTACAGTTTATTAAGGCGTCTTTTTAATGACATGATTATTAGCTACATGAAAAGAAATGTTCTTTTAGCTCTATTTCTAGAGCATGATTAAGTAAAATGATATTATTGGAAAAAGTTAAAAGTTGTTTGCTTTAATTCCCCCAAGACAGAGTGAAAAGAAAGAGAGCGAGAGAACAAGAGAGCGATAGAGAGAGAGAGAGAGAGAGAGAGAGAGAGAGAGAGAGAGAGAGAGAGAGAGAGAGAGAGAGAGAGAGAGAGAGAGAGAGAGAGAGAGAGAGAGAGAGAGAGAGAGAGAAAGAGAGAGAGAGAGAGAGAAAGAGAGAGTAATACTGATGAAATATATATTGTTAGCATTAATTCCCCCCAAGAGAGAGCGAGAGAGACACAGAGTGAGAGAAGAAGAGAGCAAGAGAGAGCGAGAGCGAGCGAGAAAGAGAGAGAGAGGGGGGGGGGGCAGAGAGAGAGAGGGGGGATAGAAAGCAAGAGAGAGAGAGAGAGAGAGAGAGAGAGAGAGAGAGAGAGAGAGAGAGAGAGAGAGAGAGAGAGAGAGAGAGAGGGGGGGGGGGGGAGAAATAGAGAGAGAGGGAGAGGGAGAAAGAGAGAGAGAGAGAGAGAGAAAGAGAGAGTAATACTGATGAAATAGATATTGTTAGCATTAATTCCCCCCAAGAGAGAGCGAGAGAGACACAGAGAGAAGAAGAGAGCAAAGAGAGAGAGCGAGAGAGAGCGCGAGTATATGCTTTTATCAACGCTATAACCATTTGCATTAATACAAAATAAATGCAGTAGTGTTTCTGGCAGGATAAATCCTCTGAGTATAAACGGAAATCCTCTGAGTATTCACCCAGTCAACAACGAACTCAACATTTATCAGGTGTGATAAATGTTACTCAAACTTTCAGATCATTATGTGACTATTCGTGGTCTCTAGTAATGTTGAGTGACACACCGGAATTATTTTGCGCTTGGTGTGTGGCAGAGAGAGAGCGAGAGAGGGAGAGGGAGAGGGAGAGGGAGTGGGAGAGGGAGAGAGAGAGAGATAGAGAGAGAGCGAAAGAGAGAGAGAGAGAGAGAGTGAGAGAGGGAGAGAGAGAGAGAGAGAGAGAAAATGAGAGAGAGCGAGAGAGAGAGAGAGAGAGAGAGAGAGAGAGAGAGAGAGAGAGAGAGAGAGAGAGAGAGAGAGAGAGAGAGAGAGAGAGAGAGAGAGAGAGAGAAAGGGAGAGAGCGAGAGTGTGAGAGAGAGAAAGAGAAAGAGAGAGAGCGAGAGAAGAGAGAGAGCTTGTGTGTATGTGTACGCGTGTGGTTGTAGTGGTGATGATGTGTGTGTTTGTGTGTGTGTGGTCGCCTTGTGGTTTTGGTTGCGTGTACGTGCATGCGTGTGTGTGTGTGTGCCTTTTTGATACCGTTTTCACTCGTATCCTCTAATCGCCAGTATGCCTTAGTGCTCACTGAGTGGCTTTAAATTACCGTAATTATCCGATTGCTCGGATGCTATTCAAGCTGTAGGCAAAGAGAAGATAGCACCTATGCAATGGTAAGTATACAATTTTCTTCGTCTTGCAAATAAGGAATGCAACGACTGTAGGATTTTCTGGTGATCTCAATTCGTGGCTCAGCACGTCGAGAACATGTTAAAGTCATTTTACTCCTTATATGAAGTGGTACGTTTGCTAAATAGATCGAGGGAATTAGGATTATTAGCTGATATAAAATTCAGTTAGATCCGTGTATTAACCAACGTCAAAGATCCGCGTTTAATCGGCAGATGATCAAAAGGGAAAGAGATTGAATAACGGAATGTGAGTGATGTGTGTTGAGAAGAAGTGATTTAGTGGTAATCCGACAAGGTGGAGTTGCAGTGTTGATTTTATTGCAATCCCTGAAAGCATCTTGATTGAGGTCTTCGGTCTTAATTCATCTATTTCTGTATCGTTTTTTCTATATTTTTCTCCTTTTTTATTTTCTTCATATTTTTTGTTCCTTCCTTTCTTCTCCTTTTTCTATAACGATAAACCTGACTTTCCCCATTTTTGTATATCTTCTATGACCTTATTTTCATTTTCAGACACACTTAAGCTGAATCCTCTGCAAAAGCCGGTCTTGCAGCGAAACCTAAACGCATTGCAAACTGAAAGTGACTCTCTGTAAGAAGGAGACATCAATGGCGAGCTGGATGTATCTTCTTTACGTTGCATTTCCCGAGGGACATTGCAGAGCTCACAGATCGGTCGCCTTGAAACGTGGGTGGAGAAATCCTAAGACTTGTGTCAATATTGAAAGATTCTTTGATATTGATTACACATCTCGATAAGTTTTGTCATTTTTTGTTGTTGCTGTTTTATTTATTAGTTAGTAATTTATATCTACCTGCGCTCTTTTCCTTTTATAAAGTGTTGAATCTTACTGTTACATATTCCAAAAAAGCGTTGATATAAAAAAAAAATATATATATATTCTAATTTAAAAAATACAATAAAATAAAATAGCATGAAAAAACAAATATTAAAGCAGAGTACATAAAACATATAAAAAAAATGTCATGCTTGATGTTTTAACCAAGCTTTTGTTTGTACCAAAGACTTTACGCAACTCTTGCATCCTGTTGCAAAGTTCATACTTTAGTGTAAACTTAATTTATGTACAAGATGAGAAGTGCCTGAAATAACAAACATGGACCTGCACTCTAGATTGTTGTTATTACTATCAGTATCATTATTATTAGTATTGTTATTATTACTGTTATTATCATCATTATCATCATCATTACTATCGTCATTGTTGTTATCAACATCATCATTATTTTCATTATCAATATCATCAGCATTATTATCATCATTATATCATAACTATTATCATCATCATTATCACCATCATTACTCTCAGTAGTAGTGGTAGTGTTAGTATCATTAAAGTCATCATTATCATTACTAGTAGTAGTTGTATAGTATATATTCCTACTCGAGGAGTTGCTGATTAAATGTTCAAAAGGGCGAAATATTTTTAGTCCGTTTTCTGTAATTACTCTTATAGAACTCTGGGGATGCAGTTGATTGGCAGGATTTTGCAATCGGCAAACTCAACTGGAATGAAAGGGTAAGTTCTAGGAGCAGTGGGCGTTCATTTGACTTGTAATACTTTTTTATAATCAGAAGGCTGTTACTGGATTAGAAATTTGTTTTTTTTTATATATATTTAATAAAAATAGAGAGAGAGAGAGAGAGAGGGAGAGAGAGAGAGAGAGAGAGAGAGAGAGAGAGAGAGAGAGAGAGAGAGAGAGAGAGAGAGAGAGAGAGAGAGAGAGAGAGAGAGAGAGAGAGAGAGAGAGAGAGAGAGAGAGAGAGAGAGAGAGAGAGAGAGAGAGAGAGAGAGAGAGAAGTACACACAGAGGGTATAGAGAAACAGATCAGAGGCGGCGGGGAGAAGAAAAAGAAAAAAATGTTTTTACTCAATACATTTCCGGGTAATAACCTCCTGCCAACATCGTGACATTGTCTCACACGCACCCGAGCGTCTTGGGTCCAACTCAGAGCCTTGACAACCCCCCCCCCCCACCTCTAAATATCCCCCCATTTTTCTTCTACCTCTTCCTCTAACTTCAACCTCCCCTCTACCCCTCCATCTCCTTAAATTCCTCCACTATCCCCCTTCCCTTCCCTCTGCCCCTCCCACCCCTTCCCCTCCTGTAGAGCCCTCCTCTAACCCAGTTCCTTCCCCTCCTACGCCCATTTCCATCCCTCCACTTCCCTCCCACACACACACCATTCCTCCCCCTACCTCTCCCATACGCCCTCTATTTCCCATCCACTCCTTCCCTCTACCTCCTCTCATCCCTTCCCTTTCTTCCCAACACTCTCCCATCTCCCTGCATCCCCTCCCTCCTTTTCTTCCCCTCCCTCTCCTTCCCTTCCCCTCTCTTCACATCTTCCCTCTCCTCCTCTCCCCTCCCCTCCCCCCCCCCCCCCCCCTTCTTCCCCTCCCCTCCCACCCTTCCCCTCCCCTCCCCTTTCCTCACACCCCACCCTTCCCTTCCCCTCTCTCCCCCCCCCCCCACCTCTCTGCCTTGTAAAACGTAAAGTCCGAAGAAACACATTTTCCAAGAAGAATGAAATTTGCATGCGTTCTGGCGAGGTTGTCGTGCGTCGGGATAGACATTACGTACTGTCTCTTCACGCTAAGTTCTTGTGCATCACCTAACTGGGACACCACAAGGAGGCGGTGACGCATCTTCGCTAACATCTGTGAATTTCCTGTCATGCACTTGGATTTTGCATTGACAGCCTTCTCTCGCTGTATAGGTAGAGGAAACAAACAACATGCAGACGCATATAATAATAAAAAAAGTGTGTGTTTCTTAGTGTGGTTGAATATGTATATATGAATATATATACATCTGCATAAACACACACACACATACACACACAGACACACACACATACACACACACACACACACACACACACACACACACACACACATATATATATATATATATATATATATATATATATATATATATATATATATATATATATATATATATATATATATATATATATGTCTGTGTGGGTAAATGTTCATACGCATGTACAACCGTACGTGTCCGTGCGATTTATAAACTGCAAATACATTTTCCTTCTTTTCACCGTGAACATCGTCCATCACGTGCCATCGAATCACTGGAACAACAAACAAACAAAACAACCCCACCTGGAGACGCCCCCATGACGTCACGCGAGAGAGACCACCGAACCGATCCCGAGCGTGCCGTGTGCAAAGGTCAAACCGGCCAGGTCACCGAGGCCACGTGAATGAACAGGTCACTCGCTTCTCCTATTTTCTCGTAAACAAATTCCC
>BOPN01005663.1:85000-87500 GCA_017312705.2 Penaeus japonicus | reverse complement strand
CCCAAAAAACGCTGGATTCCTTTACGATTAGTAGGAACAGGCATTGAGAGTATGGCTTCAACTTTGGATTGGATTGGGGCTACAGTACCATGTCCAATCTCATAATACTAAAAATGTTAGTCTAGCATGACCGAACTCGCTCTTGACCAGATTTACAGTTAGCTGAGCATTCCTCAGACGTTTGAACAGACTTTTCAATAGTGTAATATGTTCTGTTCAAGAGGAGGTGAACACTATAAGCATCGTAAGATATGCTCGAATACCATCCGACCCGCAGTAACAACCGACATTAAACGCTGAAAGGTAGGAGGAGCATTACGCATACCAAAAGGCATTACAGTATATTGATATAAACCATCGGGCGTTATGAAGGCTGAAATCTGCTTTGCTCGCTTAGCAAGGTACTTGATAATACCCCTTTAAAAGAATCTATTTTTTATTGTGAACCTAGCATCACTCACAGAGTCTATTATGTCATCAATACGAGCAGAGGGAAATCCATCGGCACGACAGAGAGCATTAACTTTACGATAATCTGTGCACATACGCATACTACCGTCTGACTTGGGAACCAACACACATGGGGATGCCCATTCACTGGCGCTTGGCTCGGCTAATTTATTCTCAATCAAAAACTTTACCTCTTTTCGGAGGATGTCAGTCTTTCTGGGTGACATCCGATATGGTGCTTGTCTTACTGGGGTGGCACCGTCTACCAGCACTACATCATGAGTTACCACTGCACTGGGTTGTGGCACATCACCGAAGATGTCTTGGAACTCCTGCAGAAGACTCTCAATATCCTTCTCCTGATCCTGTGATAAATGGCACAATTTAGGGTGAGGATTTCCTAACACATCAGAATTGTTCAACTTTGTCTCTCCCTTTAACTCTCCAAAGTCATCATGGTCACATGACTCCTCAGCATCACCGCTACCATCAGGTACAGCACTGCACACCACCTCATCTTCCCTGCTGCAATAGTGCTTCAACAGGTTGACGTGTACTAATTTCTTACCCTTTCTGGATCCTGGCACTTACAATCACATAATTCACATCACTCACTTTGCTAAGGACCTTAAAGGGGCCTTGGTAGTTTGCCTGAAGGGGACATTTACCAATTGAGCAAGAACAGCAACACATCATCCCCAGCATTAAATTGCCTATCTGCAGTGTTTTTTATCATATTGAATTTTCATCTTTTCTTGGGCAACTTTCAAGTTTTGCATAGCAAAAGTATGGACATGTTCTAGTCTCTCCTTTAGGTTTACAACATACTCAGATAAATCTTTATGCCTATCAATATCAATCCATGTCTCATACAAAAAGCTTTAAAAGGACCTCTAATATCTCGGCCGAACAACAACTCATTGGGCGAGTATCCCAGACTAGATTGTTTTGTGCATCTTAAAGCATATAATAGGAGTGGCATACCTGTATCCCACTCATTGCCAGATTCGATACAATACTTTGTTACCACACTCTTAAATGTCTGATGGAATCTTTCAAGAGCACCTTGACTCTCAGGGTGGTAAGCAGATGATAGATATTGTTTAATGCCGAGTACACTCATAACTGTAAACAATCTTGAGGTAAAATTACTACCTTGATCTGATTGAACACTTCGAGGAAGTCCAAAGTGGGTGAAAAACTGTAGTAATGCAGGTACAATGTTCCTAGCAGTAATTCGCCTCATTGGTATGGCTTCTGGATACCGAGTTGTAGCACACATTATAGTTAGGACATACTCATATCCTCGTTTAGTTTTGGGTAGAGGACCCACGCAATCAATGATAACTTTTGCAAAGGGCTCATTAACAACAGGTATAGGTTTCAGTGGCACATGTTGCAATATCTGATTAGGCTTGCCTGCCAACTGACATACATGGCATGTGCGACAGAACCAAGCAACATCTGACGAAATACCAGGCCAATAGAAGTATCTCATCACTTTATCAGCTGTCTTTTTCACGCCGAGATGGCCACCTATATTATCATGAGCTAAACTCAACACATTCATTCGATAACACTTAAAGACTACGATTTGATGTAGCTCATTCCAAGACTCATCAGCAGGTACATCATATGGCCTGTATTTCCTCATCAAAACATCACTACACATAATAGCAAACAGATTCATTTTAGCATTCAGATTCAGGCCAAGCCCTGGCAAGCAATGGTACTAAAAATTTGGTCAGACTGTTGAGCTGAAATTAACATATCACGAGTGACTGGTAAGCTATTTGTATCCACCTGTAATTGACCCTCAAAGCAGCTACCAATGATTATTTCTTTCCTCCTCAGAAAACAAATTATTCAGACCGAAATTAGGAGACTGGCTCTGCTGTGTTATTTTTTTCTCGTTTACCATGTTTTTAGTTAGACTACGAGTAACAGCACACAATGGAAATAACCTACTACATTCACCATCCACATCTCCAACTGGATCTTTAGTCAAAGGAGCATCACAAACAATCAGATTTGGTACAACTAGTCTTCC
>BOPN01005663.1:60000-62500 GCA_017312705.2 Penaeus japonicus | reverse complement strand
AAAATTATATACATAAGTCCATATGATATGGAAATTAAGACTAAATGGTCGATAATATGCAATCGTCAGAGATTAGTCTCAATATAAGTCTTTAAATAGTGTGCTGTTTTCGGCCACAGGCAAGACTGCAATAACAGCGAAATCATTCCATCTGCCAGTAAAAATAATAAACTCACGATAATTGGAAATTGCTTGCATGATGATTTTCGTTTTTAATTCAACTGTAATAAGTCGTGTGTTTATGATTTGTATTCATGTATTCTGCATATACACACATGTGTATTAATGTATATCTACTGCAGTGATCCCAGTTAAAACAAATGTAAATCCTACCAACCTTAGAGAACAAAGAGCCAAAATCCCCCCTCCCCCCCCAAAAAAAAAAAAAAAAAAAATCTCGATAAACTGACATTATATTAGAATTTTAAGATCAATTTTACGGCTCTTGAAGTCTACTACTTTTCTCAGATATAACTAGGAATTGGTACCTATAGTCACTGGTTTGATAATGATGTTAATTAGATTTGACAGAAAAAAAATCTTCATGTCACTACAACAGAAAAATAATAGGCGCAAAATCGAGGCAAACCAAACTTTTTGTTTGTTTATTTGTTTGTTTGTTTGTGTGTTATAGAAATTTAAATGACAACACTATCAAATCAGCCATGTCACAAGTTACCAGTTGTATAAATACTGAAACTGCTTAGTGTCCATACATATATGAATAATAGATGTTAACAAGCCTAAAATCTCATACTCACCAACACCCTCAATAGCTATTTGCAGATCATATTCACTTGCATAACAAATGTCTTTTGCGTTACAGGTGGATGGGAAACGGTAAGGGTTAGAGATGAAAGGGCAAGGGTAATGTCTGGGGATAAAGGGACATAGACTGAATGTGTTGCTGGGCGACTGGGGAGTCGGTCATTGTCAGGGAATACTCAGCACTAATCACTCTACTCTCTGATGACTGGCTGTCAGATGGCCAAGTCACGAGGTTTATTACCTACTGGCTAGCGTGCAGCTACACCTGGTCAACGTATGTATATTCTTACCAGACCTTTGCTTAGTTTCAATTAAAATGCTTAAGTCATTTAAATTTTACTGTATAGATACTGGGCTTTGGATGACATTAGCCAATTTTCAACAACAAGAAGTGGACATTACTTAATTAATACATTTTTCGTACATGTGATCACTATAGTGCCGAATATTTCGTTAAGCATTTCAGTGAACTTACTTCAAATGACGGTCATGTTCAGTATGTCTGCATGACTGAGAGAGTTGCCAGAGTAATCGGCTGTTTCATAAGATCTGTTATACGATAATTTATGTAAAAATGTATGGAACTGAAAGTACCGTCAAAGTTAATTTCTATCTTACCCTGTGTTATTAGCATACAGTAACTAGAATCCAGCAAACTCTAATAGTAAAAGACAAATATCACATTCTAATAACAGTCGTTATTATAACCATTTTTTATTCACTTTTAGTCAAGTCATGAATTTATGACTTTTTCAATACGTATCTAATTAGATTATCTGCTCATTCTCCATTTATATATAATTCCTAATTCCCCTTCGTGCAGAGCTACTACGTGAAAAATAGCCCTCTACACCGATGATGCTTGATTGCAAATATGATGCTATACCATTTTGAAAGCACACCCTGGAAACTTCTCAAGAATTATAAGTCTTTAGGAGAGCTAACATATTTATAATCAGTCTCAGAGGAAGAACAAAATGCGATAAAAATACAACTTAATCGTCTATACTATTTAAAATGTAATTCACCCTCCTCCCCCCCCCCCCGAAAAAAAAAGAAAAAAAGAAGAAAAAAAAAGAAAAAAAGACAGAAACTGCGCCCAGAATCCTATAAACTTGCGAACCACTTAAATGAGACGACTTAAGTTAAAGCATACCCTAACTTTCTACACTCAAGTTGCATTTTGTTGAATGAGCAACTGACACATTAAATGCTCTCTCCGGCCAAAGCGATCATTATCAAAATAGCACTTGAATTGTTAATCTACCAATACCCTGTACAGACGTGGTAGGCTGAAGAGTACAAAATGTGTAAGAAGAAATATGTTGTAAAAAGATACATGTGCACTTAAACATGATTGTTTTAAATGTCCATTATTTTTTCCTTGCATTAATTATTACTGTTACTTTCACTATGATGATGGTAATAATGTTAACAATAATGATGATGATAGTAATACTACTACTACTAATAACTATGATAATGATACGAGTGATGAAAATAATTCTAATAATCTATATTATCATTATTGCCATGGTGGTGATGGTGATGGTTGTTGTTATTGTGATTATCATATTAATGTTAATTCACTAGTAGTTGTACTAGTAATGTCACTATTATTGATATTTTTGGTGTTGTTGTGCTCATTATCACCATCATCATCACCATCATCATTATCTTGTTCTTAAAGCCATTATTATCATAAATATCATTAATGGAGTTATTATCATAG
>BOPN01005663.1:25000-27500 GCA_017312705.2 Penaeus japonicus | reverse complement strand
TATTACTACTACTTCTAATAATAATGATGATAATGATAATAATAATTTTGTCTTCCACCTGGTTCTCCTGTCCAAGCTAATGCAAAGTCCTTGTGGCACTTCCGCCCTTGCGTGACTGGATGTCCTTCCTACCATAAACCAGTTTGAGAAAACGCTCTCTCTTCTATTTCCCGTGTTTTTCCTTCTTTCTTTTGCTCTCTTATTTATCGATCCTATAGTATTTCCTGGTGTAAATAGGCAATTAGTTTTCTTGAAATTGGTGACGTGCTAGTCAACTAGCAAGCAAATCGAATGAAGCTCCAGGACCGGAAGTCGCTTCGGGTTCGTTCATTTCAAGGACGTGGTCGGTCTTGCAACCAACCACTGAATGAGGCGAAGTCGCTTCTTAACTGGATCACGCAGGCTCTCGCCCCCCCCCCCCCCACAGCCCCTATTTCTTTGGGAGGCATTTTCGATTGATCATTATCAAAACTGATTTTTTGTGCTTGCCTATGCTTTGTTTAGATATGGATTTCTTGAATATCTTTATTTTTATCAGGACGCTCCTATACTCGAGGACTAGAGTTGGAGACGTCCTAGTGATAAAAGAAGTAATGAGGTAGATGAGGCTAAGAAAACTGTAATAGAAATAAAAAAGGTATAAGACGAAAAAAATAGAATTAAGTTGAAGCTAGAGTCAGTGTTTCCGTGTTGGTTTCCGTGTTTGTTGCTTTGTCCTTGTGACAGTGCTCCCGTGTCCATTTGTTTGTTACTGTGTCTGTGTTTTAATTCGTGTTCTCGTTCCCGCATGCATTCTGTAATGAGTGCATTTTGTACTATTATTCTGAATAATATAACCCCATAATTCCTGTTTCTTTAACTTCTGTTATTCCAGCTTCTATGTCTCGAATCGTAATTCATCTTGTGTTCTTTTGTTCTTGTAGATATGTTATTTCCTTGAACATTTTTTATAGGATGAATCATAATATGAATGGTATTTGACTGCGTATTGTTGATGTTGTAATCATTATTAAATATTTGATTATTAGAATTTTCGTTATCGTTACTATTATTATTGATATCATTATCATTAGTGTTATTGAAATGTAGATTCCAAGATTTGATTTTCTCGTGCAATCGTTTTTTTTTTCTTTTTTTCTTTCTTTCTTTAAATTTGCGTTCTCTCTTCCCAGTTAAAAGATTTAATTTCGGAAAGCAATTCAATGGCAAAGTTTCAGAGTAATTGAGAAAAGGAGAAAATAATGCAGTTCAGGAATTTAACTTACATCAGATTAACCAGTAAGCCTCCTTGTAATACCACTATTGCACAAAGACAACTTTTATTACAACTACTTCTATTAGTGTAATTGTTTTGATATTGATAATGGTATCATACATGGATAGCAATATTAATGATGAAGATAATAGTAATGGTAATGCTCATAATGAAAGTGATTATTATTATCATAATAATAATTACGGTTATTATTATGATAAAAGAAATAATAATGGAAATAACGATATGTCGATACTAGTAATAATAAGTATGAAAAGGATGAAGAAATAACGTTAGTAATAATGATATTGATAATAATAATAACAATGATTATGATATTGATAATAATGGCAATAATAGTAATAATGATAAGTAATAGTAATAATGATAATCACAGCATTAGAAAAAAAATATATATATATTTATATATATATATATATATATATATATATATATATATATATATATATATATATATATATATATATATAATGGCAATATTGACGATAACAGTAATTCAAAAAAACATTTTGAGAATGATAACAAAAATAGCAATTAAAAGTAATCATAATGATATAGATAATGGTGGTGATAGTTAAGGGTGATAATTCTAAAAAAAATGATGGTAGTAGTATTAATGTTAACGATAATAATGACGATAAGAAATATATTTT
This sequence comes from Penaeus japonicus, assembly GCA_017312705.2. Classification (NCBI taxonomy): domain Eukaryota; kingdom Metazoa; phylum Arthropoda; class Malacostraca; order Decapoda; family Penaeidae; genus Penaeus; species Penaeus japonicus. The sequence goes on along the minus strand of BOPN01005663.1, from coordinate 25,571 downwards.
TTAGAAATTATAATGAAAATATCAGTAGATTTTTTTTTTTAAGACTAATGTTTATAGAAATGATATTGATAAAACGATAATAGTAATAATGGTAGATGATAATTGAAACAATCATAATGATAGTTACTATAATAACAATAATAGTAATGATATAAATGATATATGATAAAAATATTGATAATGATGTTAATAAAAATGATGAAAATAATACAACTAACTACAATATCAATTATGATACTGCTAATGATGATAACAAAGACGTTAATAACAACAATGGAAATGATAACAATAACAATAACATGAATTCAAGAAAAAAAAAAATCCAGCGCTGAACATTTGCATCTAGAATACCTACAGGATCTGAAATAAGAGGTACATGATATTTATTTCTGTCATGTAATAATGATAATACGATTGATAATTTTTTTAGTAATAATGATATTAAAAGGCTCTGAAATAAGCTCTTGGCTTATGGTCACCAGTTGCTATTACAAAAGTCTAAACATAGTGATAAAGATGAAGAAATCCCATTTTCCAATAAGATATAGCAGATCTACCAGCGGCAAAATTG
>BOPN01005663.1:12500-15000 GCA_017312705.2 Penaeus japonicus | reverse complement strand
TAGCGCTATGCCAGAGAGGGGTCTGGCCAGACACTTAGCTAGACGATGAAGAACGCTGCCAACGCCAGAAGTGATCGGTCTCATCGGAACACCTGGCTTGTGTAACTTCGGGAGACCTCTCATGGAAGGGGTACGAGGGGCCTCCTCCAGGAGATGAAGGAGATGTTTTCCCCGATCGGAGTGCAGGAGTATATCCCTTGCCTTCTTCTTGAAGACGGCAGCTTCCTTCTTGGCATCGCCTCTCGTCACCTTTCTGTAAACAGAAGTATCGGGCAGTAAATCACTTATAGCATAAACTGTATATCGTTTTCCACTGATATATTGATGTACCTCGTGCATGCAGTGCAATATCATAGTAATAGGATTCACGATAATATCTGAGAGTGAGGTCCACATCTCCATATTATTTAATTTTAACCAGATATACCAGATGGGTTGAGTGGCAGAATATTAGAACTGAGAACAGGGAAACATAAATGAGTGTATATGACAAGTCTTGCCTAACTGTAGAGTACTTGTGAAATTAGTAAACGAAATAAATATTGAGCATAGTTTTGGATACCCTGCAAGACTAAATAATATTTAGTCATATAAATCAGTTCGATAAATTATCGGACACACTGTTATCACTTCAGTTGACAATATAAAAGTGGCAACTTTACTGAATATTTGAATGGTCATTTACTATATTCATAGTCACAATATCCCCATTGACGAATCATAGAAAGCACGGTTATCACATGATTCCGCGACCTTGTCCCCCAAACGCATCCCTAAAGAACAACACACATTTTCAGAATGTGAAACTTTCGCGCCGAAGATCACACAAACCCTTCTCTCCAAAACACGCACCGGAAGACTGCGAAGTTTTTAGTCGCCGTCGCCTGAAGACCATGAAGTATCCGCTCCCGAACACATGGCAAAAAAACGAAGTTCTCTCTCAAACACACAGCAAAAGCCCAAGCCGACTTTATTTCAAATACATTCTTGAAAACCATGACGTTTTCTAACTCTGACACGTGGCAAATGGCCACGAAGTTTTCTATTGTAAGTGCCCTCCAGAGTCTCTTAGAAATCAATAGACAGGATAAGCGCTCCGTTTCATGTGTGTTGTAATAAAAAACACAAACCTCTAAATTACAACAGTGATACTTATTTAATCCCTCTTTCCTCTTTCACTCTCATTTTTTCTTTTATATGAAGAATATATGTTTTTCCATTTCCTGCAAAGGAGACGCGTGCGGTAACACACACACACACACACACACACACACACACACACACACACACACACACACACACACACACACACACACACACACACACACACACACACACACATATATATATATATACACGTACAAACTTCTATATTTTTTTTCCCTTTCTATGCAAGTCATGAAAGAAATATTCTGAAATGAACAGAACAAATTAGCTCACCGTTTATTTGCTCGATTGATTTTTACGTTGCAGCGTAGTTATATATATTTGACATTGGAAAAAAAACATATTTCTCTGCATTTGTTAGGAACGTCCAACAGTACTGCCTTAGGTTACATGATTTCATGCAAGTAAAAATATTTTCCTTAGAACAGTGTGCAAGATGAGGTGCTCTTTGGGAATAGCACTTATCAGTATATTACATTTATTTCTGTCGGGATGATTATAGAATATTTTAAGAAATCAGCAAGGCATAGGTGGATAAACAATGAATAATACCCTAAAAATCACAATAAAAAGATGATTTTAGCTAAAACCAGCAAAGCGTTCTCAATTGTCTCCCAGTTTATATAAACAGTAGAACAAACAAAAGTGCCAATATTCTTATGATTAGCATTTCCCTTGTCGTATTTATTGCAACTACGTCAACAAATTCATCACTAAATCATAAAAAAAATCTATTTATACTGAACACTGAAAGCACAGAATTATTTTCAAATTGGAAATCTTACCACTTGATCGTGATTTGTTATGATCATTTTGTTTTCATCCTTGTTATTCTCTTCTAACTTTATTATCTTTTTTGTTTGTTTGTTTGTTTTTAAAAGGATGAAATAAGATGAACGGATGTATTGAAACATGAGTCTTGTTTCATTATAAAGACTAATAAATAACAAAACTAAAGACTTATCGAAATACATATAGAAATTAAATTATCTAATATTTTCTCAACTCTATGGGGAATTGGAATTGTTTGGAATTGCTATCCTTTGACTAAATATTGTCTTTGAACTAAACTGAGATTGGCGTTATTGGCTTTAAAGCACATACAGTGTAAGATATTTCCAAATCATTTAACTGTGTAACATTTACTCGACTCTGATACGGACAATTGTTTTACAAATGACTGTACTGTCAAAACGTGCAGGATATGCCTAGTTTCCGACCTGTCAATGTTAATTAAATGAGTGAGGCAAAATAACAGCTTCATTTAAGTCCGTTGTTAGGTTAGTTTTAGTATTTATCGTATATGATATTCATGGTTTATGTGATAATATAA
>BOPN01005663.1:0-2500 GCA_017312705.2 Penaeus japonicus | reverse complement strand
GATAAACACAAGCAATAAGAATTTCGGGAATAGAAGCGAATTCCCGGGGGGGGGGGGGGTAAACACGACTTACGGCCGAGATCCAGGAAAAGAAACCCTAATCTTTAGTAAAGAGTAATCAATGAATTTTTTTTTTTTTTTTTTTTTATCTTTTTCTTTTCATAACAAGTAGCCGCTCACGTTCTCAAAACAATATTTTAAAAACGAAAAAAAAACTGACTCTTACAAATAAATTTCAAGATAAAATTGTAGACCGTCGAAAAGGGTAAAATCAAATACAAAGTATAAGATAATAAATAAAACGAGAGGGTAGCTGTTTCCCATCAGCCTCCACGGATCCACAACTTTGAGCAGGGACATTGGATTCTTTCCTTAGACGGACTAGAGGTGCTCGCGCTCAAAACCCACTTGTTCTGAGTGGATGGCAGCGGTAGTGGGTGAGTGTGACCGTCATGAGGAATACACACATTTGGTTGAATTGTTTATTTTCTGCACCTTCAGTATCAATGGTTGGCCAGCGGTGTAGTTGCATTGTGAATTTATTTCGCTATAATTCTAACTCGTTTTTGCTACTATTAATTAATATAAAGGTGGCAGGAGAAGAGTTTTATTTATTCGCGACACAGTGTATGTAGCATATGTCATAGTGTTTATAGAGATATGTATATATGTTTATTTCAACATTCTGCACTTTATATAAACTACCCCTATAAAGATCGTGCGATCAACGTAAGGTGACAACATTGGACAGGGTCAGTTGACATTCATAACACCAATATGGTCTATATTAAGATGACGAATCAGAAAGGAATTAATTTTTACATATTCTCCAATGCAAAAGGAAATATTGCAATACTATCAGAAACTAGAAATTGTGAGTGGAATTGCAATAATAGAAGTATATTCAAGGATGAGATAGGATATTTACAAAACTATGGAGTTCGTTGGAATATTTGTTATAATCTATTTATCTATATACATATAATATTGTTGTGTGTGTGTGTATTTGTGTTTGTGAGTGTGTGTGTTTGTTTGCTTGTATAAATATGAAATAAAATTTTCCAACTCTTAATCCTATTAGCCTTTATCCCAGTTTTATTTGGATTCATAATACAATATTTGTTTTTCATTCTCCTTTGTTTTAATATCCCCATTTTTACTCTTTCTCTTAAAACATTTGTCTCTCATCCTGTTATTTCCTTTGGTCTCCTTTCGTCATCTGTTTGTTTTGTCCATAATCCTCTTAACGGTTTAACCTGACTAATCATCCTCGGCCTCCATCCAAAAAACTTCCTGAAGTTGCAGGAAAAGACGTCCATAAAGGCAATGTTACGTCTTATCTTCATGTGGCTGATTTCCAATGTCCGATTTCCTTGTTTCCAAGATTCCATTACGATTAAAACTTGATGTTAAATGGATCTTTCCTGAAGAATGGTGAAGGAAGGATTGCTCTTTCATTATAAGATCTTGCTGGGAACGAAAAAAAGAAAAAAAGAAGAGAAAAAGAAAGAAAAAAATATATATACATATATATACATATATAGATAGATAGATAGATGTATATATACATAATTATAGTAATCATTATGATTATTGTATTAATTCGCCGAAGAACTATTACAGAGTCGTGAAAGCAATGGATCTCATGGAAGACTGCACCTGTATGGATGTCTTTTTAGTGGAAGAAAAATATCAGATTTCACAAAGTGTCTTTTGGAAAAGCTTAGTAATGAAATCCTTTCGGATACTAAAGGTGCCAAAATAATTGTTTTCGTAAGTGCGTTTATGTGAATAATAATAATGTATGTGTGTGTGTATGTGAATAAGGAGATGTACATGTTTCTTTTCCTTTATATACTAAGACAACAACTTGAGAAATTCTACCTTCTTTGATTACCGCTCATAAGAATTGTCAGTACATAACCATTGTTTAGAGTGTCTATGGACAAACCTTGAAATGAGAAGAAAGGTAGGAGTAAATTCAGGCTAATTGTTATGAAGGCCGACTTTAAAACACACAGACCCCATGTTTTCATTTGCCATTATCAATTTTCTCTTTATTATAAGCTGAAAATTTACTTCACTGTCGAAGACGATTGCGCTTGCAGGATCAGAAAGGTAACCGGTAGTTCAGTACTGTACCAAGAAAAAACACAATAGCAATTACATGCTGTAATTAAGGGGTCATTCCTAACTCCATTGATTTGACAATTCGTAAACCTCAAAGGCTGAGCGGCTAAGCCAACGTATGATATGTTGTTGCAAGACTAAATTTATTAAACACGATGATGCAAAGTTACAAAAAAATGCTTAACAAAACTCTCCCTCTCTCAGTGGCGAATAAATAGAAATGATCCTTATTTTCCGAGTCAGTTCTCTTACCACAAATATACCAGTATTGTTTCCCAATTGGTTCGAGTCGACTTCGGACACCATATCTATCTATCTATATGTATATATATACATACATATATACATACATACATACATACATACATAC
>BOPN01005662.1:87500-92815 GCA_017312705.2 Penaeus japonicus | reverse complement strand
CTACACCCCTCACCCCATCCACTACCCCCTCACCCCACTCCCTACCCCTCATCCTCTCCCCTTGTGTGTGTGTGTGTGTGTGTGTATGTATGTATGTGTATATATATATATATATATATACACGTGTACATACACTTGTGTGAGTGGATATCGATAGCAATAACAGTAGCGACAGTAAAAGCAGTTGTGGTTAGAGTGGTACTGCTTTTGCATTAGATATTTCCTTAACTACAAATCGGAAGTGATAACCTGTTTCTTCTTCATTGCCCTTCTACGGCCCTCCCCTCCAGCATAATTTATTTGCCTTGTCTTTAATCGTACACTATAATTCGGAAATGAAAATATAGTTTGGCTTGCTATAAATAAAGAGGGTTCCTTTTGTAACAATTGAGATTTACTCTTTTGTGTTGTCTGCCAGCGAAAACTAAAGAGCATTTGCCTGGAATGCATATTTTCTGAGGACATTGCGGATGTGTTTATGGTTCGCTGTCTGTGTAACGGAGTGCGGATGCTGCATTGTGTGCAAATGATGAAGATTTAGGAGCGATGGCTTCTTGGATTCACTCTGCAGAGTTTGTAAAGTTGACCGAATCCACAGGAGAAATGCACTGTGTGTGTATACATGCACACATATCTATATCTATATATACATTTGTAAATATGTATTAAATAATACTCTGTTGGGAATAGGAAGATAATCCTTTTCCCTCTCTATACTCCTATACTCTCTCTATACATTAACATACTTTAATAGATAAAAAGAATATAATTATATTATTATGATCATATTTTTTTTTTTTTTACTGCTGTTATAGATTGATACAGATGCTATTATAATCATTACTACCACTACTAATACAGATTTTCAGCATAATAAATACTTCATTTGATTTCGTTTTTATTTAGACACTTAAAAAAAAAGAAATGTATAAATGTATACTTAGGCTTAAGTGAATGACACAGATAAATAATTCGCAATATAGTAAGGTATACAATTAAAAGAATGAAGTAAAATGTGTTCGCCTGTGAAATGTTTGCAGTTTCCATGCAAAGTCCAGTACTGCGTTCCATGCCTACAACACAAAAATTTAATCTAGATGAAAACGCTTTATGGTTACACGTTTTCATTCTTTTACAATTATTCCCATCATTTATTGAGTGCAACATTTCGCTCCAGTTACAAAGCGACAAAATGTTTCACACATTCTGTTGAAGCAGACGAATTACTTCAGAGGGAAGTGTGTCGGCAAAACTACACAATCATAAAAAGGAACAAAAATGCTTTAGATTTTTTTTTTTTTTTTTTTTTTTTAACATCATCGAATTTATTCGTATTACCATATTTCACAATAACTAAAGGTTTATGTGTCATTTCTTTCTTCCACTGTCTTTTCTTGTCTTCTTCACACTTTTGATATTTTTTGTTTTTGTTTTTCTAATTCTGCATTTTTCTATACTTACTCCCTTCGTTTTGCACTTGCTGAGGCATGTACAACCCAAGCAAACCCCTAAGAGGTAGACAAGAATGGCAATGATTTTTTTATAACATATAATCTAACATAGCAGAGTAAAATTATAAATTTTCATCCAAAATATTCACTTACAAAGATATGAGGAAGTTCAGTCAATGTGCAGGTAAGGTAGAAACAAAGATCTCCTCGAAGTATAAAAGAGGGATTTTAAGTTTTCCTTATTAGTCTTTATTCATTCATTAAAGTCCCGAATCAGATCTGACGTTGTCATCCATTTTTTAAAGCCAACCCAATCCTCATCAAAATGGATATGCTGCCCACCATTAGTGCAACCTCTGACTGACACAAGCCATTTAGAGGTTTTCTCTCTTCTATCACGCTTATTGATAACGCCCTCGAAGAGTTAATTTTGCAATTTTACGAATATGACCTGTAAATCTTCATTGCCTTTGCATCACAGATGTCATAAAATTTCTTTGTTCTTGAGCCACTTCTAAGACAGTTTTTTTAAAATTTATCATCAGGCTAGTTTTAACTTTTCTTTCTAACATCACATTTCAACAAGCTCTAACGGTCTCTACCAAGCATTATCTTCAGAGAGCTATTATAGGCAAGATGCCGGTGGTGCTGGATATGCAGGCTAGTATATTTTTCATAACACATTTAGAACTTTGCCAATTTTAACAAGAGACGGAGAGAGAGGAAGTAGAAGACAACAAAGAAGAAACAGGGGGACACCTTTTGGCCATACCTAGGTGCACTATCTAGGGAACTAGGAGAGCCAGTCCTGTGTGTGTGGGGGGGGGGAGGGGTATGCATTCTTTCATTAAGAACATTAGCCAGGAGAAAAGCAGCAAGAAATCGAAATTATATTATTGAACTTCTTGACGCGTTTGACTTGAAGAAGGTAAACCACCCTACATCACTCCTGAATTTACAGGAAAGAGGTTATACTTGGTTCAACCACTCTTTACAGGACCTTTTGCATCAATATGTAAATTTGATATCAATCATTATAATTTTTATCGTTAAAAATATTTATGTGTAGTTTTTTTTTATGTAAAACAATAGAGATGGATCGGAATGAAAACAGGGTACCAAATAAATCAAGGTGAGTAGCACAAAGTGCTCTAAAAAAAATAGTGAAGTTTAGTTAGCTATTGCTAACCTCGAAATTAGGTAAGGTTATGTTGGATCTTGGGTTAGGATTCTGTAGACATATTCAGACATATAACAGCGCATTCAAAAATCTTGCCAAAACTATCTTCGTACCTTGGCACGTGGTACGCTACGCGGGTTAGTCAATTGTGAAGTAACCACACTTTTCGTATCTTTATCTTGCAGCAGACAAAAATATACCATGTTATGTATGATTTGTTTGTAGGCATAGATGAGATACCAACTTTCGATAGGTTATTTATCGATTTTACCCATCAATTTCCTTGATAAGGATAAGGATAAGCCAGTTTTGCGGAGCAGATGCTACGCCGGGCTATAATGCACTGAGGCGAGCCCGCCTGTGTCATTGTGTGTGCTGACACGTGAGAGAATGTGCCAACGAGTGTTGACTCGATCTGAGCTTGGTCCTTACCCAACGCAGTGCCCAGCTACGTCAGTAACCGCCAGGTGACAGTGGAAACTCACGAGTTTGGCGGGACTCGATCTGCCGACCACGGGGATGTGAAGTCGACACGTTACCAATGAGCTACCAGACGGCTAATTTCCTTGAGATACTTCATGTCGTCCCCACCTATCATGTATAATATCGTTGATATTGTTGGATTGAGTTTATTATAATCACTATAAATGTACACTAGGCATCACAAGGAATATCGCATTACCAATTTCGATGGGTCGGCTGACGCGGACCTATTCTAGAAATTTACCTTTCTGTTTTTTATATTGTTAGTGTATACAATAATGTAGCATCAAGCGTTCGGCTGTCGGTGCTTTGGTCAATTCCAAAAACCTTCACGTTTACATAGTCTAATGAATTAAAGCTTTGCATAAGGTAGAATAAGGTTTCATGTATTTAGGTTTCTTCTTTTTTGTTTTCAGGTTTTATTTGTGATCATCCTGTACAGCCGCGCTAAACATTTTTATGATCCGCAGCGGAATAACCGATTTTACGTGGTTCGGGCCCTTTAGGAGGTAGTAATCCCATAATGAATACAATTATATATATATATATATATATATATATATATATATATATATATACACATATACACATATATATATATATATATATATATATATATATATATATATATATATATACATATATACACATGTACATATACTGAAGAAAGGTATCTATCTCAAAAATATATAATAATTGAAAATACAGAACGAATATATATATATCAAATGAGAGCTGGAGGTTCACCTGACTTTCCTGACCTGTGAGTAGTTATCTGCATAATTGATGCTGCCGCGACCTTGGATAGTTTAAATCTTCCCGAAGCGGTGTTCACGTTTTCTTTTGTCGCGATGTATGCAGCTTCCATAACTTTGCGTCTTTGCTTTTGTAATCCTTTGTTGATGATTTTTGCTTCCTACCAATCTGGTAGATGTCCCGCCTCATCTATGTGTGCCACCAGGACTTCCAACGCCATGAAAATTGAATGTGTGTGTGTGTGTGTGTGTGTGTGTGTGTGTGTGTGTGTGTGTGTGTGTGTGTGTGTGTTTATTTTATATTCTGTCCTTCCCCTATCCATTCTCTTCCAAAACCCACAGTTTCGAAAATCATACAGTTAAATAACACCGACTCATAATCAGCGCCTAGCTGAACGGAACGCCCAGCTGTTAGACACCGCGTATTGGAAAGCCGCCACTCCTTTTCCTTGGGATTGGAAGCTCATCCAAGCCAGTTTATCGGGTCTCCAGTGCGCCGATTGTCGTAGCTTTTGGTCTTGTGGAGGAAACGCATTAGCGGCAGCAGACTCCAACCAGTGAATGCTTAACACGAGGCTCTTAAACCTCTTCGATCTTTGAGATATATATATTTTTTTTATTGATTTTGATCTTTGAGGGAAAGAATGTGATTGTTGTGGTTCGTTTATAATCACAAATGTATGTTCTCTTTTTGTTTTATTGCTGATTTGTGTATATATATATATATATGTATATATATATATATGCATATATATATATATATATATGCATATATATATATGTATATATATATATATATATATATATATATATATATATATTTACACAGATATACATATAGAGATCATATGAACTACAGGTTACCTACCGATTTTACCTCAGGTTAGACCTTTACCATTTCATTAGGCACTGGCTCACTCATACAACAACTTCCGCCTCTTGAGACATTCCCTAATGCGTGACTTCATCTGCTGCATCAGATTCGCCCTCATTTACCTTTTACGTTGGTCTTTTTCATACAAGACTTCCACAAGCACTTAGGAACCGAGTGTTTTTAAACTCCATATAAATATGCTCATAAGACTACACAGAATATTATATTCGTCTCTTATCAACGAGAACAACATTAATCAAGAAGAGACACTCCCCCATTACTGGGAGATAGAACCAATGCCATCATTCGATTTAAACAGAGGGATCGTCTGCCATCGGAAAATATGTGGCGAGTGTCAGCAGCCAGACTGGACTAAAATATCTGGAAAAAGATGGACAAGCTCAGAAATGTCTAACTAAAGGCTACAATAAATTCAAGAAGACTGTATTAGTCAGAATTAGTGCTTTCTTAGGAAAATATTCATAAACCTGCAAACTTAGCCCCTATAGATCCTTCTTATGTGTTTGTGTGCATTATTCATAACATACGCACAAATAAACAGACCATGCAGA
>BOPN01005662.1:77500-80000 GCA_017312705.2 Penaeus japonicus | reverse complement strand
GTTAGCAGTCAGTAAATAGATCTTATTTGTGCAAGTATAATGCATCCATGACACATCAATTAAAGCAAAGTTTATTCTACACTTTTGATGTTTTAGCTTATTCACCTACGTGTGGTATACTTTATATTTTCATGATGCCTTCACTTTAATAAAAGACAAAAGTAATCCTCGCATTAGGTAAACTTTTCATTTAACTGGCGATTGAATGAGGATAATATTATACGTGCATTACAGAAGAAGTATTGAAAATGGATATTACACAAGAAACATTACTTGCTAAAATTAAAGGTTATCACTGTAACTGAACTAAACTCAGCTATTTTATTGGTTTTATACATTCTTTTGCTCTCGTGTACATATTTTTCATATCAAAAACTAAGGAAATTGAGTTTCTAACGAGTTAAAGAAGAATATAATCCAGGGCAAATTATTTAAACAATTAATCGCCACCCATTTACCAAAGCTACTTATGATGGTATTTGTTTTACATTTAGATATACAAATTGTCATCTTGCTGCATTTCTACACAAATTTTGCTGCAAAACACCTTCAACATACTCCTTAATCGGCCGAAGGAGACGACACGAAATAAAATCCGGAAAAGCATTTTCACCATTCGGTGATAGTTCGCGCATGTGTGTTGGCGGCCCTTTTGGTACGTGAGTGTGGGCGGAGCTATCTCGCGAAATAGTGGGAAATAAATCAGCAAATGATTGCAAGTAATTTCAGATAAAGACGCTGCAGATAACGCCTTATGTTATTACATTTTTCTCTTAGGTCATTAAGTGTTATTTCCTAATTGCTTCTGCCTAGATAGCAAAGAAAATAATTATTATCCTTAAAATTTGCTTTTGTGACCTGGACATTTTAAAACTTACCTATTTTCCTGTACATTCCGGACAAGTTCAGGAACGAGCTACGGAATTATAATTTTCTAGAACTTCCAAGAACATTTGAGAAGTTTCTAAAATTTTCATATCTTTAACGTTCTGGTAACATAGATGGTAGAAAACTTACATTGAATGTAAATTCAGCACTTCTGGAGGCTTGGAAAATGATGAGACCATTGGCGGGACTGGCCACAGCGGGCCGAATTCTGCGTGGGGAGGAACGTCAAACGGGAGTGACTGATAGAAGGAATTGTTCCGACCACTGGACTTAATATTGGGCACTGATGGAGATAAGATAAGACCTCTTCTTTAAGCTGTCCTAGGCAAAAGTGAAAGTTGGTATCATTGAGTGCAAGGAATTTCCCAGTTTGTTCAACACGACGGAGGATGCAGCGTGAAACAGTTTTGTTGCAGTGTTTTCCTGGGAAATCACAAGGCTGGAAACTATGTGGAATTCAACACTAAGACCCTGGTGAAGAGGTATGGCAAAATGGGCAACAGGACGTCCCGCAAAGTCAGTATCTTGATAAATTCAAGGAGAACATCTGGGTGTACTCGCACGAACAAGACAAGTGCTTCTACCTGGATATTCTGGACTTTGAACGCCGCTACCAAGGATCATATGTGAAAACATGATGGGAGACTATAGTTAGGGGCTAATTCGTGAAAGCGAAAAACTACTCCCTTGAATTTTTTTGCCGTCTTTTATGTACAGCTCCAGAATAAAGAAAAGCTACATTTGAATCATAAGTTGTTTTGTTCTGACTCTTTGTCAATGAAAATGTTCACATTCGCCAGTTTTTGTTTCCAATGGGAAGAGGTTATTTTCAGAGATATTGTTATCCGGGTCGCAAAAGCAAATTCTGAAGGAAATATTAGCCATTTGTCATACCTTCTAGGCGTTAGCAAATAGGAAATAACAGCTGCTAGCAAAGACAAAACTTGTTACGAAATGTTATTTCCATACTACAAAAGATCACCTGTTTTTGTAGTTAGTTGGAACAATTGCAGACCCAGGAAACATCAACAGGCATTATCAACATGGTCCCTTGTTGGTGCACTTGCCCGGCATTATCAACGAGGAATAACTGGTGTTTCGATAGCTCAAATATAGATAATGGCCACATGTTAATGCGATACGATATTTGTCTCGCATTATTTTACAAGGTAATTCGTGGCTCTTTAAAACTGCCGAGTTAGTACTCTTCTTAATATGCTTATGCAGAACGTTCCACTCCCTGTCTCCTTCCACTACCATTCCAACTCCCTATGACATCTCCACCCCTTCCTCCACTTCTTGAATACGCGCAAATCCAAAAAAACAAAAATAAACATCAACAAAAAAATTATCTGATTCATTACTGTTCATTTCTCTCTACACACACTGCAAAACAAATAATCACCATGGAATAGGGACAACGCGATCAATGATATTACACAATATTTCACAGAAAAAAACTACTTGGAAAATACATTGTGCATGTTCATAGGTTCTACGCTTATTGGTAGATCTCTCTCTCTCTCTCTCTCTCTCTCTCTCTCTCTCTCTCTCTCTCTCTCTCTCTCTCTCTCTCTCTCTCTCTCTCTCTTCCGCCATTGCGAGTCGCGCA
>BOPN01005662.1:70000-72500 GCA_017312705.2 Penaeus japonicus | reverse complement strand
GAAAACAAGTATGAAAATAAAATGAATGGTATAAAATATTAAAATTCATCTAGCATCTATACAATATGCAGTGCATTTTCTTTGACACCCTACAATGCTTATTACTATGAAATAGAGAAATAAATTGGTACAAAATATTACTTAGTCAAGAGGGAATCAAAAAGAGGAAATATTCAATAATCCGGTATCCGTGTTAAGCTCTGTGCTATTATGACAAATAAAAATCCAGAATAATACAATATTTTTATATAAAAGAAAACAAATGGAGCCTAATAAGATCACATAAAACAATGCAGAAAAAATAAATTGCAAAAGAAAAATTCCTTTCTATACATTGCTAAAGATATCATTCCAGTGTTAAATCTTAGACAAATCATTCAGCAATGTATATGGAATACCCATACAATTTCCTATACTTTCTAATTAAACAATAAAAAATGGGTAAAGGTATAGTATACTACATTGTATAATGAATATAACTGCAAATATTTTTCTTGTCCAAACAATAAAATATATAGATCAACAGTGGTAACATGTATGACAACTTTCAATTTCTACACTCTTATAGATAACAAATACCTGTTATGAAGTGAGCAGTATTTAATCAGGCTCTAATAAGTACTACAAACACTTGCTACTCACCAAAGTTTTTGTCACAAAGTAACATGCTACTTTAGTATCACACTGATTCCCTGCCAGGAATTCATGTTGCCAATTTTAAATGGCTCGTCTACGGTACATTTTGTCAGATGCATTTACAACCCTTGTATCCAATTTTAACTAAATCATATAAAACTTAAGCATGGTGCAGAAGTAAATCCTTAACCTATTTACTCCTTCAGAGAAATTTTCACATTTGGACTGAAGGACCTAGATAAAAGTAAACATATTGTGTTAACATTTATACGTATGTGTATTGCATTTGTATGCTAATATTTAGCCAACATATACAAGCCTATGCATACACGTATACAAACAAACATCAAAAAGATTATCCTCATTATTCTTCTCCTATCTTATAAGAATCACATTCACCCTCCCTCTTTTCATAGGATATAATACTTAATACTAAATGACTTCTGTGAATTTTGGATTCATTAACAGACACAAAATAATGAGTATGTTACCTAAAGACATCAGATGAATGATCATAGAAAGAAAATCATAATGTCTAAAAAAGCCCCAAGGGAAAAGAAATACAAACAAGTCCTTCTTTTATCTCTAAAAAACATGGAAAATATTTTTAGCATGAAGATATGGTTTTGTAATCAAATTTGTCACTTGCAGATGTTACAGGGTCTACATCCTTCTCCTCTTGTTTTGGAAGCCCCGGCCACCTGCTTTTCTCTTTTTGCTGATACTTGCCCGTGCTCTGCTCCTGGCCTCCTTCATTTTCTTCAACTGTTCATCTTCCTCCTCACCTTCAACTAAACGGAGGGTAGCTTCCATTTCTTTGACCTACAATTCAAGTAGAATATTATTTGAAAATTAAAGGGTTCGAGAAAAAGAAAAGTAGAGCAATAAATTAACTATAACACTGATGTAACACGGATTTGAGCTGTTAAGCTTTAAATGCATTCAATGCAAAACTTTACCACTGAAGTATGCTGAAGACAGTTCTCTTACCTTTATCTTTCCTTCTAACTTGTCCATTACAATTTTGTTGAAGTCAGCTTCCTTGAAGCGTAGATAACCCTCAGTCATGCCACGGCTGAAGTCAATCCAGGCACACTGATCAACACTCTCCCCCAATGCTTCCTTGATGTCCTCTCTAGTTACATCATTGCCTTCACTGAAGCCAGTGAAATGGAGGAAGATACCCTTAGGGAGTTCTATTTCTGGTTCCTGTGGAAGTGAAATTGAGTTATTCTAAAATCTTAATGACCTGTGAATAAGATGTAAATATATGAAAAGAAAATATGATAAACTTCTCCCAGTAACTCAGTCTCTATTAAATGTTTGATGCCCACTTACCTCTTCGACACAGTCATCCTCCTGATTTTCCTTCTTTCTTGCTTCTCTTTTGGCTCTGCGTTCCTCAATTTCCTTCTTTTTCTCTTCAACATAATCTGTGTGCCACTTCCTGATCAAAACTGTATCCTTAAACTTCACCTCATTCAGTTCCATAAACTCCTTGGCTTTTTCCTCTTTTGGGAACACAACCAGAACAGATCCCTTAAACCCTTGTTTTTTGTCTTCCTTGTTGAAGAAGTACCGCATCTATGGAAGAGTTTACAATTAGAAATAATGACAAACATTACAGGGGGAATATCACTCAATCACGTGGAAGCTAATTCACATATACACACAAAATGGGGAGATAGAGAGAGAATTACCAAGACAGTCTCATATGGACCGTATGCCTTGAAATATTCAAGGAGATCATCCAAGGTCAGAGAGCCGTCCTTAGGGAATCCCTTGCAGTAAACTGTTCGCTTCATGGTTTCTTCCTTTATTTTGTCATCAAAAATAGGCAGGGGCTGGCCAGGGGAACGGCGAA
>BOPN01005662.1:45000-62500 GCA_017312705.2 Penaeus japonicus | reverse complement strand
ACCCCAAGCTATCTTTGAACAAAAAGGCTTGCACTGAACATAAGCACTGTTGTCATTCAAATCACTGAACCTATGAGGAGTTATGATCCTTCTCTGAGAAAGTTATACCGTTATAACTGGAGGTAAATTTTCCGAACAACGCCGCGTCGCTAAATACCACAAAAGTGGTATTGATGGATTCCTATCAACCTCTACTATAGTGAAATTAATGAGTGCTTGCACCCCTGGACCCCACAATCTGGGTCCTGATAGTAGGGGAGGGCATGAAGTAGATCAGGGAAACTGCGGGGTAAAATGTTACGAAATACCATAAAAATGGTATCGATGGATTCCTCTCAACCTCTACTGTTCATACATAGTGGAAATCATGCGTGATTCCACCTCTGGACCCCACAATCTGGGTCCCAATAGTAGGGGAGGGCATGAAGTAGATCGGGGAAATTACGGGGTAAAATATGAATTCCGGCCATATTTCGTATGCAAATTCTTAACCAATTACCTACCTAACTTTGCTTGAGTTTCAAGTTTGCCTTAGCCAAGGGGGGTTTCCCTCCCCCTGGACCCCCCCTTTTTAAGGCACTTCGTGCTACCTCGTGCTACTTCGGTATCACGAAAACCTTAACCCAACTACCTACCTCACTTTGCCTAGTTTTGAAGTCAGCCTTTGCGAAGAGGGAGCTACGCCCCCCTGTGGATCTCCTCTATTCAGGGCACTTCGTGATACTTATGATGCGTAATTAGTCCTGTAGATGAAAATGCCGCGACCACGAATAACCCTCACACTGCGCCATGATGACAGCAACTGAGTCTTCGTCTTACATATTCCTCAGGATAGGAAACTAGGACTGATGATGACGCGACCACTCAATAGAGGGCACTATAATTATACTGTAAACAATGGGGAATATTGCGCCATCTGTTGAGAGAACATAACAGCACATGCACGTAATTCCTTGGGGGTTTCCAGTCCACAGCTTGTCGCTAGCCGTAAATACGTAAACACAGCCATGTTTAAATTTCAGGGCGAGGATGGTGGATTTGGGATATCTTGCCCAAGGTATGTTGCACGAAGTGCCCTAAAAAGGGGGGGTCCAGCCCCCTTTTGGCTAGGGATTAATTCAAAACTAGGCAAAGTTAGGTAGGTCATTGGGTTAAGATTTTGCAAGCGAAATATGCCCCAAAGTAGGACGAGGTAGCATGAAGTGCCTTAAAAAAAGAGACCCAGATTGTGGGGTCCAGGGGTGCAAGCGCTCATTAATTTCACTATATATGAATAGTAGAGGTTGAGAGGAATCCATCGATACCACTTTTGTGGTATTTCGTAACGCGGCATTGTTCGGAAAATTTACCTAACTGGAAAACTTATCCTACATGAAGAGGAGATTATTTCGAATTTAAGTGTTTATTTTCTAATCAAATCACTTACTAGATGTTTAATACAGCTTGAGGAGACTTTCATACAATGTTCCCATATTTATAATGTTTTTTTTTTTTTCTTTCTTATATCTGATCTGGGTGAACAGCTTTCCTCAATTCATCACTAGGGGGTAAACTCTCACAAATATACTCCACCAGCATTGGTACTGAAGAATAACTTACTAAGATGCTTGATCTACCGCAGGGCCTAACTAACATTCAAGTGGAAATTCCA
Source organism: Penaeus japonicus (assembly GCA_017312705.2). NCBI lineage: Eukaryota > Metazoa > Arthropoda > Malacostraca > Decapoda > Penaeidae > Penaeus > Penaeus japonicus. The sequence goes on along the minus strand of BOPN01005662.1, from coordinate 60,849 downwards.
CATGGTAACCAGTGCACATTCACTGCTCAACTTGAAAAACAAAGCGGCACCTCATCCCAAGAGCCACTACTACACCTCAGCCAAACAGACGCTCCTGGGGGTTCTTTGCACTCCTAATTCTAACACTACAATTTCCACGAGACACCTCTTCGGCGTCTCCCTCGCTTAATACCTCTTTCCTCCTGCCTATTTATCCTAGCCGAAAGTTACGCCATGTTCCGTAAACCGGATAAAACGCCACGAGAAAAAGGCCTTACGTGTGCACTCGGGAGCGTGGGTTCACGTGTTGGCTCAGCGGCGGCAGACAACACACACCAGCAACACGCGAGGTTCACACGGATGCGATTCCGGCGTTCCCCCCTTCGCAATTCTAGTTTTATGTGTTGATTATTCGTAATATTTCGGTGTATGTATGTATGTATACATATATACATATATATACATATATATATATATATTCATATAGATATATATTGTTCATGCAGGTTGATTTCTCTTTTTGAAATAATCATGTTATTTTTTTTTTAGATCCTCGTCTTTTTTATCATTATTGTCTTAGTCCTCTTGTCGTCATGGTCATTATTTAGCAACTGTTTCTGGTCGAATGCCTTGCTTGTGTTGCTCTTTTAACGTTGTTATTTGGTTATATGTGTTCTGGCGGATTTTTGCTTAGTTTACTCTTTTTTTTAATATGGAATGAACAATTATTACGTATCACTTGTCATGGTTTTTACTAAGTCGAGGATATATTTTATATTGTAACAACAAAGTACCTTGAAAACTTTTAGAATATTCGCTATGGTGCATGGGCAAAAATCGACTCAGGAAGGTGCGCTACACGTGTGAATTTTCACATTCAGAGCTTGTTGGCATCTGCGATAAAACAAGAAAGACAAAACAAAACACATAATCTTTATTATCTATAAAGTTATTCCTTAAATGTTACTAATTCGAAAATGCAATGTATTTTTGTTCCTAACCAATAGTAGAAATGCTCATTCCTAGAATGTACTTAGCTGTAACTGTGCCTATAACTTCTTTGAAATGCTTTAAAATCGAAATTATATACTCAAATATTTCTTAAAATATTATAACAATTATCAATCCTCCATAGAAAGTAAAAGAAAAAATGCTGTTACCCGATTGAACACATAAAATGAATGTAAAAATGTAAAAAGATGTAAGCCCCAAATACTTGTTTACAAACCATAGTAGTTGTGTCAGAGGTCGAGGTAATGAGTATGTCAATTCTCTTGTCTGTGACTGTTGAATGGAATATATACCAACCTTTAAATACATGCTTAATGCATAAGAATGTATGTTTTTGCTATGAGATATTGATATGTGTACTAATGTAACCTGTGGCATCGGTAATGCAATGATTTATCTGGCAGTTGGCGTTTTGTTTTAATTTTCGATAGTGACTGCACATCACACCACTTCGATACGCTTTCTCTGATCGACTTTATCGTGATTTGAATGAATTGAACAGTATATTTGTAGAAATACACCTGTTTTATAGATAGGGAGGTCATTATAAGCATTGTGACAGGCAATAACATCAAGCGATGTCCGTGGCCACCACGCATAAGGAAAATGAAACGAACTTCTCTTGAATAAAATCTGCCAAGGGAGAGTTTTGCCTGGTTCAGCATGTGATTTTAACTCGCCACGGAGGTCGGCAATCTCTATTTGCCAGAATATATTAAGTAGAGGTTTGTTTGGCCTTTCCGGAGTGTCAAAGAGGCAAAGACATTAGTGATCATTTGAATCATTATCAATATACTTTCTGTGGTGCATGTTACATATAATTTTGAAGCAAAATGAATATACTTTGGTCAATTATTGTTTTATTGGGTTGATTTGGAGCCTCAAAGTTTATTAGCAATGATTATTTTTTATTATGTTTGTTAAGGCACAGTATATGCAATGGCACGAGACAGTTTGGAAGTGTCACATCTTTATGTGGTGTTAAAACCTTTTTATTTTGTCATATTTTTACAAATGAAAACTACAGAAATGCTGAAGCACTGAAAGGAATGACTGAAATCAAACAAGTAGTGTATGACCTCACAAATGGCCTTTCATAGTTAAGCAATCCTATGGATTAGGTGTCATAATTTTTATAGATTAAGCTTTATCTTGTATGAACATACACAGTGGAATAATTTGGTTATTGATGATATGGTCTACAACTTGTTCATGCCAGATTTCCAGGATCAAGTGATATGCAACACTTAAATTTGACTTTTATCTCAATTCCTGAAATCTCCATTTTACTTAAACAACCAATGCTGGGTACATGTATTATCTACTATGTTTTAATATTATTCCACTAGTGCTTAGTCACCAAGGAGTCAATTAGTAAACTTACCTGACCTCACCTGACCTCACCTGAGTAGCCCATTCCTTGATCTTCTCTTTCTCTTGCTCTCTCTCTCTTGCTCTCTCTCTCTCTCTCTTGCTCTCTCTCTCTCTCTTGCTCTCTCTCTCTCTCTCTCTCTCTCTCTCTCTCTCTCTCTCTCTCTCTCTCTCTCTCTCTCTCTCTCTCTCTCTTTGTATTTCTCTCTCTCTTTGTATTTCTCTCTCACTCTCTCTGTATTTCTCTTTTTCACTCTTTGTATTTCTCTCTCTCTCTCTGTATTTCTCTTTCTCTCTCTCTCTTTGTATTTCTCACTCTCTCTTTGTATTTTCTCTCTCTCTCTTTGTATTTCTCTTTCTCTCTTTGTATTTTCTCTCACTCTTTGTATTTTCTCTCTCTCTCTTTGTATTTCTCTTTCTCTCTTTGTATTTTCTCTCACTCTTTGTATTTCTCTCTCTCTCTGTATTTCTCTCTCTCTCTCTGTATTTCTCTTTCTCTCTCTTTGTATTTCTCTCCCTCTCTCTCTCTTTGTATATTTTTCTCTCTCTCTGTCTCTTTGTATTTCTCTCTCTCTTTGTATTTCTCTCTCTCTCTGTATTTCTCTCTCTCTCTCTCTCTTTGTATTTCTCTCTCTCTCTCTCTCTCTCTCTCTCTCTCTCTCTCTCTCTCTCTCTCTCTCTCTCTCTCTCTCTCTCTCTCTCTCTCTTTGTATTTCTCTCTCTCTCTCTCTCTTTGTATTTCTCTCTCTCTCTCTCTCTCTCTTTGTATTTCTCTCTCTCTCTCTCTCTCTCTCTTTGTATTTCTCTCTCTCTCTCTCTCTTTGTATTTCTCTCTCTCTCTCTCTCTCTCTCTCTCTCTCTCTCTCTCTCTCTCTCTCTCTCTCTCTCTCTCTCTCTCTCTCTCTCTCTCTCTCTCTCTCTCTCTCTCTCTCTCTTTGTATTTCTCTCTCTCTCTCTCTCTCTCTCTCTCTCTTTGTATCTCTCTCTCTCTCTCTCTCTGTATTTCTCTCTCTCTCTCTCTCTTTGTCTCTCTCTCTCTCTCTCTCTTTGTATTTCTCTCTCTCTCTCTCTTTGTATTTCTCTCTCTCTCTCTCTTTGTATTTCTCTCTCTCTCTGTAATCCTCTCTCTCTCTCTCTGTAATCCTCTCTCTCTCTCTCTCTGTAATCCTCTCTTTCTCTCTCTCTGCAATCCTCTCTTTCTCTCTCTCTGTAATCCTCTCTTTCTCTCTCTCTGTATTTCTCTCTCTCTCTCTCTCTGTATCTCTCTCTCTCTCTCTCTGTCTTTCTCTCTCTCTCTCTCTCTCTCTCTCTCTCTCTCTCTCTCTCTCTCTCTCTCTCTCTCTCTCTCTCTCTCTCTCTCTCTCTCTCTCTCTCTGTATTTCTCTCTCTCTCTGTATTTCTCTCTCTCTCTGTATTTCTCTCTCTCTCTGTATTTCTCTCTCTCTCTGTATTTCTCTCTCTCTGTGTATTTCTCTCTCTCTCTTTTTCTCTCTCTCTCTCTCTCTCTCTCTCTCTCTCTCTCTCTCTCTCTCTCTCTCTCTCTCTCTCTCTCTCTCTCTCTCTCTCTCTCTCTCTCTCTCTCTCTCTCTCTCTCTCTCTCTCTCTCTCTCTCTCTCTCTCTCTCTCTATCTCTCTATCTCTCTCTCTCTCTCTCTCTCTCTCTCTCTCTCTCTCTCTCTCTCTCTCTCTCTCTCTCTCTCTCTCTCTCTCTCTCTCTCTCTCTCTCTCTCTCTCTCTCTATATATATATATATATATATATATATATATATATGTATATCTCTCTCTCTCTCTCTTCAAAACTGCTTATTTCCTTATTTTAATTTGTTAATGCTATCTCAAGGATTGCCATTGCATTAAATTTCATACCCGTTAACCTATGGAGATGGGCCTCATCTTAACCCTTTCCCGACGGGGCACACGCTACGCGAAAACCCCTATGCCGGGTGATTGCAATATTGCATTGTAATCGTCACACTGGCATGACGCCCCGGCATCGGGAATTTAGCTGTGTCACACGAGTGTGACGCACCGTCGTCATTGGGTTAAGATGATTTTCATGGGCCGGTCATGTAAAGATGTATTTTTCATTATTTTGTAGACTTTTGGTATGATATATGAATCTCTATATGAAATAGTAACAAAGCAATTCTAATTACCATTTGGTATGATGCTCTAGTTATGCAGATGAAGGAATAAATAAATAACTTGGATTTTTAACCAAAAAAATGTGCAAAAGTGTTACAACCCCACAAAAAGGCCCATAGTGGAGTTTGAAGTACATAATTCTTGCCTTTCCTCCAGTAATAGGGATTGTACTGGAGTGCCACATCAACGCAGGATGTCTCAGCCAGTGCAGCAGGTGGTGAGTGGTCAGGTGGTACAGGGGCAGATGGTCCAAGTTCAGGGCCAGGTTGGGCAGGTGGTATCTGGCACACAGGTTGTCAACAGTGCAGGTAAATTGAAATATTCCTTTTTTTAATTTCTAACTTCTCTGATAAATGTTTTTGTTTGTCTGAAAACTATATGACAATATTTTGATGCTTAAAATATCTTATTCAGTTTCCTATATATCTTGAAGAAAATAGTATTTATTCATAATTTTCATTATCTATATTTTTGGCCATTTAGGGCAGGTGGTGATGACAACAACTTCAGGACTGACAACATTAGGGGGCCAACAGCTCATGACACAGCTTGTACCTGGTCAAGCCATGCAAGGTCAGGTTGTACACCAAGCCCCAGCTGCCATAGGTCATGGCACAACACCTACCACTGGTCTAACTCAGGGGCAAGTGAGTACTTGATTACACACGAGTCTCTGAACTTTTGTTTTTCAAATATAATAGATTAAAATAATTATATCCTAATATCAGAAATTCCTATAATTAGTATTTAACCCACTCACGATGGGGGCATTCCAGCCTTGAATGTCACAATGCCGGGGCTTTCGAGCGCTTAGGCCTAAATCAATTAAATGGCTGGCACAATACTGTGCCGCCCGGCCACTGGGCTTTTGAATGAGCGGTACAGTACTGTACCACCCGTCCAGAGAGGGTTAATAACAAAATTATAATGTAGTAAATAAATACAAATTTTTCTCTTTAAGATTGTGAATGCACAAACAGTCACAGGTGTTCAGCAGGTTGTACAGGGACAACAGATACAGACAGTCAATCATCAAGTGGCTCAGCCCACCATGGTCGCTGCTGCAGCAGCGGCAGCAGCACCAGCACCGACCCCACAGCCTACAGCTACGCCTACTGCTACAACAGTTAAGACAGCAGGTCCAAATCAAGCTGTTCCAGCTCCTACTGCTTCAAACAATGCCACAGCAGACACAACTGCCCCAGTAAGTTACATAAAATGCAAGACATTGTATGGTCAGTTATTAACTATTGCTTGGAGTTGTGCAAGGTATTACTTTGTTTTCTGTATTTCCAAAATTTCAAATTTAAGTTTACTTTAATGTACCTTCATGTTGAAAATATTATAAAAGTTTTTCACCCCTTTTAATCATCAGTGAACCAATGAATCAGATCCTCATTAATGAAGGACTGATAAACCATAACATTTCAAGCCAAACTAGAGTGCTCATGAATACTAAATAGTAGACAGAAGACTGTAGGAACAACCACCAAATCAGATTAGTGGATGGGAGCCAAAATCTTTTTTTTTTTATTATTATTATAATTATTATTATTATTATTATTATTATTATTATTATTATTATTATTATTATTATTATTACTACTACTGCTACTACTACTACTTACGGATTACTCCATCATTATTCCAGTTAAGGTGATGACCTTAATCCTACATGTGAAAAAAGCCAGACACTTTTAGGGGGCCACTGGCTCAGTGCACAGCTTTTACCTAACTTGATAGATTACTTAGGAAAATGGGTAAATGTTTCCCAGGATTATAATGCCTTAGCTCAAATTTTGTGGCCTGAACCAGGGCTTTGATCTTTTGACTTTCTTTAGTCCTAAATTTTCTAAGTATTCATTTTGGGTTTACAAACCGATCTAATTTGTTTTGAAACATTAGGGATTTATTACTTTGTTATTGTTATAGCTGTTTTGTGTTTTATCATTGTATACAAATTACACATTTCCCTATGGGCTACTGAAATCTTTTCCTGTAATCCTCTACTTTGTAATCTTTCATTGCTAATGTCAGACCATGTAAGAACATTGTTACATGGATGTTGCTTAAATATTGTTGTTTGGCAGTCATTCTTTTTATTATTATAATCATCTGCCTTTGCAGAAAAGACACTTAACAACAAATAGATATATTTGAAAAAAACATTAGAATAGAGCATTGAATGTGGGCATCTGCCTCCTGCTCTCTCTCTCCTACAACCTGTAGGCAGCATCAGTCTTCGTGATACCCTGTTAATGTTAATATCATTTCTTTCATTATTTAATCCTTGTGCAGTTATTTTTGGTTTTCAGAATATGATCATAGGCGAGTAGAAGATAATATTAATTTACTATTTATATACCTGTTTACTGTATTTTTGATATGTGCTCTCTTCATTAATTTTTAAATAGTTATGATGTATTTATTGAGCCATTGTTATGATGTGGCTGTGTCTTTTCCATCTACTTCATTTTTTTGTAAACTTTGAATTGGTGAAAGATTTCCCTTTTCATGAACAATAAATACAGCCATTTCCAAGTAAATATACTCAATTTTAGGTTTTATATTAGTATCATATTTTGAGATAAATCAATTTAAAGTTTAAAATATTAGTATCTCTCTTATTTTTTCAGCAGTTTGTATTTCTTTCATGTGTTACTCATGACATCATATTGTGAATAGCAAAAACCCATTTTTGTGATTTCACTCTGTAAAACAGTCATGAGAAATTTACAACTACTATAGCTTAGCCATAGGCTAGTCTAATAGAGCTAATGATAACCAGAGCATGCATTCACTGATTTTTAACATGAACAAAGGATTTAGGAGAATATCCCCTACAAACCTTCCAGGATGGGCCACATCTTAAGATGTGCAGCCAGGGTGGGCATCTTGAGATGTGTGTGTTTTCTATGATATATGGGTCTGTTTTTGGTATAAGAGCACAGTGATACTAATTAGCATTTAGTTACACATAGTTACACAACTGAAGAAATAGCTAATCATTTCAACAATAAGAAAATTGCAGTATGAAAGTGATCCCACCCCATGAAACATGCCTGTACAATTACTGTTATTTTATATGTCTGATATTCCTCTCATTAATATACTCAGGATTTATATCAGGAATGATGTTTTATTCAGACTTTTGCCAACAGGTCTTGAATAAACAAAGAATTACTGAACTAGTCAGGGAGGTTGACCCTAATGAACAGCTGGAAGAAGAGGTTGAGGAAATGCTTCTCGCAATTGCCGATGATTTTATTGAGTCCACAGTTAATGCAGCATGTCGTCTAGCAAAGCACCGAGGAGCACGTTCACTTGATGTTAAGGATGTGCAAATGTACTTAGGTATGATTATATGTATTTTCTACTGATATTTATACAGTACTTGCAAGTTCTTGTATATAATCTTGCTAATAGTTTTATGGGCATGATAATGTTGATAACAATTGAATATTATTATTGTTGCTAGTGTTATTTTCAGGATCATTATCATATTATTGTTATTATCACAATTATAGTTGTAATGATTGTAATTATAATAATGGTCATAGTTATGAACCTTATAATTATGATAAATATCAGCATGATTATAATATCGATACTAGTAATAAAAATAGTTATTGTTATTCTAATAATGATGATGATGATGATTATTATTATTATTATTATTGATATTCTTATCATCATAATGATGTTTATTGTAATTGTAATGATGATTATATAAAATTATTGATATTATTATTATTATTATTGTTATTATTATTATTATTATTATTATTATTATTATTATTATTACTACTACTATTACTATTATTACTAATAATGATGAATACTTTAATGCTTTAAACTTTTGTACCATTCTGTAATTTCCCTTCTCTTTGCAACAGAACGCAACTGGCACATGTGGTTGCCAGGCTTTGGAACAGATGAGCTCCGGCCTTATAAGAGGGCACCAACAACTGAGGCGCACAAGCAAAGGCTAGCACTCATTAGGAAAGCAATTAAGAAATACTGAACTTAAGATTCCTTTGTTAATAGTTTTAGTGTAAGAGTAAGTTAAGCCTGCAATTATATATATATTTTTTTCCCTCCCCTTTTCTTTGTTATATTTCATATGGAATATGTCACGTAACCTATCAGTTCTATAGATTGTGAAGATGTAATGAAAATAAAATATATACAGTGAAATATGTTTTTTACTCTTTCAATAATTCAAATGAATGAATGATATCTATATAAGATTATGCATGATTTTCCTATGGACTTTTTTTGTGTATAAATTGGTGTATGTGTGTGTGACTTAATGATTTTCTTATGAACTTTTTTTATGTATAAATTGGCGTGCGTGTGTGTGTGTGTGTGTGTGCACGTGTGCGTGCATGTGCGTGTGCACGCGCGTGCATGTGTGCGTGCATGTGCGTGTGACTTTCATGATTTTCTTATGGACTTTTTGTGTGTATAAATCGGTGTATGTGTGTGTGGGTGGGTTGGTGCATGCGTTATCGGAATTAGCACATATTACCGATCAGAAAAAAACATTTGTGTGGCTTCGCCTTAATATTTCACATCTTTTGAAACTACAGATGCATTTTTCCGACCGCTAAAGGTGCGGTCGACATAAAATATTTCTTTGATCGCTGATCTGTCTATTCCCAGAGGCAGTTTCAGAATGATTGTTCTCTCGTGGTCGGCAGCTCGCCCGTCCAAGCATCTACTCCGCAATCTGGCTTATCCTTATCTTGTCAGTGGTTGTCAGAGAAGGATAGCCATTTGTTCTTGGTATCTAAGACGAAAAATTACATCCATGTGTTTTTCATTTAATATATAAAAGCCAAAACTCAGGCGCTAATGAGGTTCCCCGTAAAAATGCCTATGAAAATAAAAATGTAAATAAAAGTATTACATTATTTCCTTTTTGTAGTTACATATACGTAACATAATTTTAAAATATCTGAAAAAAAAAAATTGTTTTCATGATCACAGCTTAGTTTTTATCCTTCGTGCCCTTGTTCATGTCGTAATTTTTGACTGGTGAAGATTTGATAGTTCTCTTACATTCAGCCATATGATAGTCAGGATTTATTAATTCAGATTTCTTTTTTATATTTCCCTCAAAAATGTGAGAAATGTGACAAAACACATTATATTAAAATGAAATCGCACATATGGAGAGCTAGAACATGAATACAGCCTTAAACCATTGGCAAGATAGAATGAGGCCACTACCATCCTCCTCTGGCAATGACTATACACACAAAGTAATTTTTCACTATTAATATTTTAGTCCAATGCACCAAATTATATACTGACATGATTTTATTGTAAATTAGTAAAACTAATATATGTGATACATGAAAAAAATCAGAGTATTTGCACTGAAATTTTAAAATCTTGTTTTCCCCCTGTCTGTCCTTGCACAAGTATGAAGACTTAATGCCTTCTAATACAAATTGCAGTGATTCAAATTTGTCCACTCCACTTTTAACTTTTATGTCATTAAAGAAAGACTAAAAGTCACTATACATCTATACAGGTCTCTTCTATCATTGATGACTGTAGTTATCTTTTTGTTAAAAAGAGGAAAAGACATAATCAGACTGGAAAAAAAATAAACAAAAAAGGAAAATGTAGAACAAATATTATGGTAAAAAAAAATAATAAAGAAGAATTGGGAATCTAAAGAAGAGAATGAGCATAATGAAGCACAAGAATATCCAAAGTTGTATTCAGCTATTAATTGAAAGAAAAAAGGAAATAAAATAAAGACTTGCAAAAATTCAAGGAATGGGATAAACAGGTTCAATCAAGTAGGCCTACTGACTCCATGATTACCAACACCTTGTGTTACTGCTATCTGTATATAAAAAAACAAAAACACAAAACAACAGTGGGTTAGACAGCTTTTCAGATAATATATGATACTCATCTTTTATAGATTGAACATCAAAATCACTTAATCTCTGGATATAATAATGCAAAACTAGATTTCACAAAATCTTTTATTTCAACAAACCCATACTCCTAAGCCAGTATATCACATACATAAAAAACAATGATAAAACATATAATGGGAATACAGTTGAGCTCAATGAGCAGAAAGATCACAGACATGTTTGGGAAAACCAGATTCCAATTAGTAAAGGTACACTGCATTAATTCTATATATATATATTTATATCTATTTTCTTTGCAAACAAAAATATATATGTATATATATTAGTATGCAACCAAACTTAACAGTTTCACTGCAAATATTAATAATATAATTAGAACCGGTCATTGACCATTACCTTAGATGCACTTGCCACTCATATATTTATGATAAATATCAATTTGTTTTGTGTGTATAATGTTTCAGTTGATTACAAAGATGACATACTGGACTTAGGATTAATACACATCAATTCTTTCTTTCTGGATGCTTGTTTTCCAACCCTCTTTTGATTCTGGTACGTATCCATTCCTGTTTTTGTCATAACAGATTATTCCTCAAAGAGATTGGAATATTGAGTGAGTATATAAATGCAACTGTTTTTTCTCTATTATAATGAGGCTACTATTCTTACTACTTCTCAGCCATTACCTGAATTATAATTTGACTTCCCAATTTGACTCTAAACATCCAGTCAGTTGACATTAACTGATATTCATGCAAATATACCTTTTTCAAGGGTAATACTTTATAGTGACATACAATGCTGACAAAGATGAGAACAAATAGGTATAAATGAGTACAATGTATCTGTCTGAAATTACCAATTTCCTTTCACAGCAGTAAGTTTACTGTTTTATTTTCTAATACCAAAGTTGAAATAATATGTCAATAATTGTAAAACAACTTTATGAATTAAATGCAATATAATGAAAGACTTACTGTAGTCTATGAAACAATCTAGAATATGGCCAGTGGAAAAAATTGTCATTCTATCCCTGTATTTTTACTTGTGGATGTACAATATAAAATTATCCCACTCTCTTAGAGAATAAAATAAATGTACATGCAAGACAAAAGACACAGGAATTACAAATCAATGGGTTTCAAAAGCTTTAGTTATTTCTTTTACATCAAAATAACCTGAAATACTGTTTTCATCTTTGCTCCAAAAAGATCAAAGTGTCAGATAACTACTGCAACTGTTTCAGAAGTAAAGAATACAGTTTCCATCATAATTACATTTTTCAAAAGAAGAAACATTTTTATACAGGCCTTTTGATTTATATGAAGTATAAGTATCAATGAAAAGTAATAAACATCAGTTTTGTATTACAAATAAAGGCCACTATGGATACTAATAAATCTAAATTCATATAACTCAAAAAGGCAACACTATGCTCCAATTAAGGAATTCAATTCATCCTTGGATATGACTATCATATTATGTATATATAAAACTTCCAATAAATGTGTATTGGGCCTTATTATTATACTGAAAATCATATCCTATGCTGCAAAAGTGACATACAGTTGACACAGTTTTCATTAGCTGTAACTATCCTAGTACAAGAACAGTATTGTGTTTTTCAACTCAATACCCACAAAGGTGCAATACAGTAATATAAAAATGTCTACAGAAATGAAAGAAACAGAAAATGACAACATATTTCCAACAAAAGATAATATACAGTATGGGTTGAACCTCCCTAACACAGAATTCAATTGTTTCGCAACTCCCACTGTCTGGCAGCATTTTAGTTTATCCCTACTAGCTACTTACACTAGTACTGCATTTCCTCTATTCTGTTGTATACATATTTGCCATTTTCTGTATTATGATAGTGGGCTAACAATCATATAATCTTACAAAAAGTTATGAAGGCTGTTCTAGTACTGCAATTGTATGGTTCAAAACTTTCTAAAAACCAGCAACAGTCAGGTCCCAATGGTGCTGGATCTGGGAGGGTCTACCTATACTATAGATAACAGTAGATGACCCATGAACTTAATAAACAATTCAATAAAACATATTCTATGATACTATTTAATATATAAAATTTCCCTTATATGTACTCTTATAAGTAATATTTGGTAGTCATATAAATGCAGAAGTTAGTATAAGCACAGAACTCCTTTGCACCTTTAACATTTTCTTTTAACCATTTTTATATTTCTTATACAAGAACCAGTAGAGATGAAATTTGATCAATTTTAATATGATTTGTAAGGTGTTCAGGTTACTTCAGTTCAAATATTCTATAATTACACTTTGCAGGAAACTGGAAAAGTACTTCTACTAGTAAGCAACTTATGAAGTCATTAAATTCTTGCAACCATTAGTTCCTACACCTAGATAATATTTGGCTGACAGTCATTTTTCTCCTAATGTGATGATCTACAGCTGGATTATTGTAGAAACCCCTATACCTCTGTGAGCATGATGTGCCTCTGGTATATAATGTGAGTCAGAAAGTGATGACAACATTTGAGGCCTTGTGACTTATTAGACAACACACATTTTGTTGCACATTAGAGCTATGTTCTCTATTATACCCTGTGCATTGTGTCCTGATTATTAGTTTGGTCCTTAAAATTCTTAAAATATCAATAGATAAAATAAAACAAGCAGCAGCACATATTAAAAAAAGGAGAAAAAGAGAAGGAAAGTAGAGGAAAGCAAAACTAATAAAAAAATCTCAGGTAAAACAACAAAATTTTATGAAATGAACATGATGCACCAAAAGGAAAACAGTATAACAAAAAACATTAATTTCCTTATTCAAAACAAAGCTCATTACTGACACATGCTATCTACCTAAACCAGTAAAATCTCCCACCATGCTTCATCTAAGTGCATATTTTCTATCTAATTTCACTTGTAATTATATTACACCCATTTAAGAACAAAGTTAACAAGAATTTTTTTACTGTTCTCCCGATTATCACACATGCACATGCACAGGCATGCAAGAACACACACACACACATGCACACACACACACACACACACACACACACACACACACACACACACACACACACACACACACACACACACACACACACACACACACACACACACATATTTACACTCTCTCTCTCTCTGTTTATATATATATATATACATATATATATATATATATATATATATATATATATATATATATATATATATATATATATATATATATACATACATATATACACACAAATATAAATGGATATATACATAAATGTATACATATACATATACATATACACAACACATATTCATATATATATTCATATATATATATATATATATATATATATATATATATATATATATATATATATATATATATATATATATATATATATATATATATATATACATATATATATATATATATATATATATATATATATATATATATATATATATATATATATATACATATCATATATATATATATATATATATATATATACATATATATACATATATACATATATACATACATATATATATATATATATATATATATATATATATATATATATATATATATATATATATTATATATACATATATACATAAAAATATATATATATATATATGTATATATGTATATATATATATATATATATATATATATATATATATATATATATATATATATATATATATATATATATATATATATATATATATACATATATATATATATATATATATATATATATATATATATATATATATATATATATATTATATATATATATATGTATATATGTATATATATATATATATATATATATATATATATATATATATATATATATATATATATATATATATATATATATATATTATATACCTGTTGTATGATTACATGGTTATTGCGTGCATTTCGAAGCCCGGAGTAGCGTGACGGTGGCGCCAGCTGCGACTCAGTCGATCAGGAAACGGGATGGTATGGCATGGTGGGGTTGCGTTAGCGTGAGCACATACGGTATATGGTTTGCTGGTATGGTGTGGTCTCTGGTTTTCCTTTTAGTTTCTTTCTTTTTATCCTGCCATAAATACATACTTATATATATATATATGCACATATATATTTACACACTGCGGCATAACAGACAGGAGGATCAACCTAGGAATTTGGAGAGATGACACTATTCACCAGAAGGGGATGGATGCAGGAAAGAGGCCAGTCACAATCTTGGAGAACTGTGCTTCATAATTTGGCCTGGAAGGGATTTAAGTGTGCCCCTTGTCTAAAAGATATCTAGAGCCCTGATGTAGCTTGCCTAAAGTGATGATTAGTAACTGTGACAACTGTTTTTGAAGTGTTAGGATGACCAATAACACATTAACTTTACAGCAAAAATTGTTAACATTCCTTCCCCAAACCAGTGATATAGCCCCAGTTCGTAACAATACACACAGAGACACACAGACACACACACACACACACACACACACACACACACACACACACACACACACACACACACACACACACACACACACACACACACACACACACACACACACACACACACATAGATATAAACTTTGAGAGAATAGTTACCAACCTTTAGTAATTTTGGTTGTTGAAAGTGTGGACTCCAGCTAATATGCAAAGACATAAATCAGTATGGTTTTCTGTTTCCGTTTGGTGTTTGTATATTCACTCATTTTTCTTTAGTTTTGTTAGATGAAAGTAAGGAAAATGTGTTTGAGATACTTCAAAATACTGCAAGAAGTTTAATGCAACACTCCAGAAAGAGAGAGAGAGAGAGAGAGAGAGAGAGAGAGAGAGAGAGAGAGAGAGAGAGAGAGAGAGAGAGAGAGAGAGAGAGAGAGAGAGAGAGAGAGAGAGAGAGAGAGAGAGAGAGAGAGAGAGAGAGAGAGAGAGAGAGAGAGAGAGAGAGAGAGAGAGAGAGAGAGAGAGAGAGAGAGAGAGAGAGAGAGAGAGAGAGAGAGAGAGAGAGAGAGAGAGAGAGAGAGAGAGAGAGAGAGAGAGAGAGAGAGAGAGAGAGAGAGAGAGAAAAGGATTTCAACAAAATCAATCAATAATAAAGTAAATGACACAAAACTATAACATACCTCCATATAAAAAACAACAAAACATAACATGAAATGAAGCTGCCTCTTACCATTCTCATTTGGAATTACCAGTTAGATATGTGGAGAATCAATTTAGATTTTTTTTCTATTTTACTTCAACCAAACAATGAAAAGCATGCATTATCCACAATGAGCAAATATACATAAAACTTAAATATGAAAGTAAACAAAATCACATTACCTTGTGTATCATAGAATTCTCATTACAGTTCTAAACTTAGAAACAGTCTTCTCTTATAAATGTGACACATATTTTACTGAAGTTGTATTCTCATTTAAGT
>BOPN01005662.1:35000-40000 GCA_017312705.2 Penaeus japonicus | reverse complement strand
AAAACGCGTCAGCACGTCAATTAATGCTGAAGAGATAACCTTACTGGTGGGCAGACCAGATGTCACCAGCCTTTCAGGAGGAATATGAACTGGCAAACTGTGAGGTACACAGTAAGTAGTGAGCAGTCAGAGGTACTATATTTCAATTGACTCGAACTGTCAGGAGCCTAGTCAAGCCACCACGTACAACATCTTCCACCACACTTCAGTTCAGATGTCTGTCCCCTGGAGAAAATCCAGGAAGCCAAGCAAGCCTTTACCAAAATGGTGCATATGACAGCTTCAAGTCCCTGGGCGTTGTATTTGTGCCTCATCTAGAAGCCCGGAGATCATATATATATATATATATATATATATATATATATATATATATATATATATATATATATATATATATATATATATATATATATATATATATATATATATATATATACATACATACATACATATATATATATATATATATATATATATATATATATATAAATATATATATATATATATATATATATATATATATATATATATATATATATATATATATATATACATACATATATATATATATATATATATATATATATATATATATATATATATATATATATATATATATATATATATATATATATATATATATATATATATATATATATATATATATATATATATATATATATATATATATATATATATATATATATATATATATATATATATATATATATATATATATATATATATATATATATATATAGATAGATAGATATATATATACATATATACATATATATACATACATATATACATATATACATATATACATACATACATACATACACACACACACACACACATATATCTACATCTACATCTACATCTACATCTACATCTACATCTACTTAGTGAACGCAGACAAGCACTATGGCCACTAACTTAAGCATACTGCAGTGGAACATCAACAGCTTCTCCCCTAGGGCATACTTCTCCCACACGATCGTGCGATCTTGGAACATTGATGTTGTCATGCTCCAAGAAGGCGTAGCAAGGGAATCTGTACGCTTCTTGGGATATCATCCCTTTGTGCTACCCAGTGATGCACATGATGCCAGAGGCCTGATTACCCTTGTGAAGTCGACCATCCCCTGCTCCCTGATTGCCGATCCTGGGCAGTGTGGAGAAGGTGTCGAATCCCTTGCTGTTGAGATCCATTTGGCCGGGGGTCCTCTCAAGCTGAACAATGTATACAGTAGGCCAAACTGTAGGGGCTTAGATATCAGTGAAGCCTGTGCTGCTGCAGCACATGAGCTAATTCTCATAGGGGGGGACTTTAATGCCCACCACCCCATACTGGCTCCCACTCCCAGAGACGTGATGTGGCAGGCTGCCATATAGCCGAGGTGCTAGAGTCATGCCCAGAGATTGCTCTCAACAGCCAGGAGCCTACGCACGTTGGCAGGGGGGGTCCTTGACCTCACCTTTGTCACTGCGGCCCTGGTCGAGAGAATTAGTTGGTCTGTGGACAACACTGCCACGAGCGATCATTATGGGATAGTCACCACCATCTTGGATGCTGGCCCGGCACCCATGCCCCAGCACAATCCTCGATGGAAGGTGGAAAGAGCCAACTGGAAAGCCTTCCAGGAGGCTCTGGCCAAGTGCCTCAGAACCAGTGACTCCTCACTTAATGATAATGTGGATATACTTGAGGCCAGACTAGTAAATGCCATAGACGAGGCAGCCTCAGAAACTATCCCCAAAACTCGTCAGTGGTCCAGGTGTTTCAAGGACGCCTGGTACTACAATGATGAGATTAAGGAGGTCAACCACAGAATCAATATGTGCAGAAGACACTTTCGCAGACAGAGAACTCCCGAGAACCACGCTCTTCTGAGAGGGGCTCTCAGGGATGCTCAGGAAACTGCTAAGAGGTTAAAGCAGGAAAAGTGGCTGGAGTGGTGTGAGTCCTTTGGCCACCAAACCTCCCTTTCAGAATTGTGGAACCGTATCAGACGGGCCACGAATCGCTCAGCCCCCAAAAAGACCCACCATGACCCGCGGTCAGAGGCGGAGAGACTGGCACTCGAGTTCTCTGCTAGAACAAGTAGCGTCAGTCTACCGGCAGAGCTGAGGGCATTCCAAGAACAACTGCTCCCAGGCAGGCATGCCCTCATCAGAGAAAAGGCAGTTGAGCCTGATGATACAGATGCCATGTTCTCTCTGAGGGAATTACGGCGAACATACAAGACCAATTCCCGGTCAGCCCCGGGTTGTGATGGGATCTCCCACCCCATCATTTCCCACCTAGGACATGAAGGTGAGCTTGCACTTTTGCATCTCATCAACAAGTCCTGGGAAACTTCCTCACTGCCACAGTGCTGGAAGAGGGCTGATATAATTCCCGTCCCCAAACCAAAGGAGCCGGGGCGGTACACTTAATCTCCTGCTTAGCTGTCTGGGAAAGACAGCAGAGAAAATGGTACTGAATCGGCTCCAATGGAAGCTGGGACCTCCACATGAACACCTACACGGGTTCACAAGGGGCAAGAGCACTACCCACAGCATGGCCACCTTACTGAGCACTGTCAGCAACAGCAGCGCTGTCATTGTCTTCCTTGACCTGGAGAAGGCTTTTGAACTGGCAAACCCGCTAGCCATTCAGGAGATCCTGATCCGCAAGGGAATCAAAGGCAGGCTGCTTGCCTGGATTGGCGATTACTTTCGGAACAGAACTGCCAGAGTGAAGTTCCAAGGTCACCTTTCCAGGCATTTGCCTCTGGAGAATGGCACCCCTCAAGGAGGGGTCCTTAGCCCGGCTCTGTTCAACATCCTCATGTTAAACATTCTCGACATTCCACTCCCAGCGGTGCCTGATCATTTCATATCACGGAGATGATCATGCAATTATCTCCACTGGGAGAAGGAAATGTGAATCCAGTCAGAAAGACGCGTTGTCTGGACCTAATATCTGAGGAATGCTGCAGAGTCGGGCTTAAGATCTCAGCAGCCAAATCGAAGGCAATGGCGCTGAAACAAGATGTCTGTGATCAAAGACTGCGAGTCCAAGGTCTAGAGCTTGAGTGGGTACATGTCTACCAATACTTGGGGGTATGGATCGATAAGAACCTCACCTTCCACTCCGAGATCAAACATCTCTTGGGCCGGACCAAAGGCAAGGCTCTCTGTCATGAGAGCTCTGTCTGGCGCGCTTAGGGCTGGACACACGCTACTAAGATCTTTCTACATGCACGCTGTCCGTCCCATTGTGGACTACGCCTCCGTCGCCCTGATCACAGTCAAACCTGGACTCAGGAAAAGACTCGACATCATGCAAAACGAAGCCGCCAGGATTATTCTGGGTGCCCCTGGGTGGGCTAAGGTTACTAACCTCCTCTTGGAGGCCAAACTCTTTCCCCTGGACACCCGGATTGATCAGATGGCGGCCCAGTTCCTTGCTAATGTCCTACAGTCCCCACTGGACTCGCAGCTAAGACAGAGAGTGCAGCGTCGGCTTGCACAAAACCAAGAGCTCTTTGCTAACAACACCTGGCTGTCTCACACAACCAGAGTGCTGAAACGCTTTGAGCTCAAAGAGACACTACTGATTAAGGGCATGGACCTTCCCCACCCTGACTATGTCTCAGCCCCGCCGTGGGCACGATCCTTGATAGAGTTCTCTGTCATGAGTCTATCAAGAAGAAAAACACAGTACTCACCGCCTCTATTGAAGGTTGAGGCGGAGAGGAACATTACAGCAATCACGCCGCTGAATAGTAAAACCTATAGCAGTAGCTATCATGGGAGCCCTAGCCCATGCAGCCCAGACGGACGGGCATGTTGTCATACACACAGACTCTAGGGCCGCCATTGACAGCCTGCAACAAAGCACGCCCCTTGATAACGTTTACCTGGTAACCTCGATTCTCACCATTGCTCAGAGAATCCTGGATCAGGGAAGACGCATCATCATCAACTGGATCCCAAGCCATGTTGGTATTGAGAGAACCAGCGTAGCTGACAGGTTAGCGGAGGAAGGCAGGAAGAAACCCTTGAGTGATCTTGTGGTGCATCCTAGCCGGGAACTGCTAAGGCGTAAAATGATGGTTGCAGGGCAGGTCGGTGCCCTGCAGCGACACAGAGAGGAAGCGAGAACCTTCCCCTCGGCCAGCTGGTACTCAAGCGCCACAGGCTATGGAGTCGCTGATACTCTCTCCCAGAATATCAAGGTGTGCTGAAGTCAGTCTGCACAGACTGAGAATAAGCTACCCAATAACGTGGCAAATCATCCACTATTGGGCAAGATGAAGGGCGACGCTGTGAGTGACAATGAGCGCGCCGGACACCAAATTAGAGCACTACCTGATGGAATGCGAGCACACTCGCTTCCTCAGGCAGGGCCCAGAGACGACAGCCGCCGGGCTGGTTAGACGGCTATGCCTGTCACTAGCCCCCTGGCAACTGGAGCGCCTACAGGCAATCCGACCGCCACGGTAAAAGTTCAGTTATGATGATCAAATGAGTCAGCACTTATAGCCAATAGAGACCGGGCTACCCCATCCATACGACCCAGGCGAAGTGACGTCTTCGCAAAATCTCTCTGAACTGAGCTGAATTGAATTCAGCAATGATGATCAGACAAGATTAGATAAGATGAGTCAGCACTCATAGCTGGCAGAGGCCGGGCCGCCTTGTGCATATAGCCCGGGCGAAGCGACGTCTTCGCAAATCTGTCTGAACTGAACTGAACTGAACTACATCTACATCTACATCTACATCTATATCTATCTATCTCTCTATCTATATATATGTATATATATATATATATATATATATATATATATATATATATATATATATATATATATATATATACATATATATATATACATATATATATATATATATCCATCAATCACCTCCAAGAATTTGTTGGTGTGGGATAGCCAAGGCAACAGAAGATAGGCACTGACCAGCAATAAGCATTCAGTATCACTAAG
>BOPN01005662.1:17500-27500 GCA_017312705.2 Penaeus japonicus | reverse complement strand
TAGAGTAAGAGGTTGTCAACTTAGTGTGTGCCATCGCTCTATAAAGATAGTGCTTGCTAGAGATCGTGGATGGGTGCCATTCAAGGCTCTCTCTCCTGCTGGTGCTAGGAAAAAGTGGTACCATCTAGGTTTTGGACGTTAAGTTAGCTTAATATTATGGTAATTACAGTAATTATGACTACAGTTGTCATCATCACTCATTCCTCTTTCAAGCACAATAAAATAGCACAGTGACCCAAAATCCCCGAATGTCATGTACATCATGACGCCTGTCATCAGGCCAAAGCTCCTACGTCATATATCCACAACGGGTTGACCAAGGTAAGTTATAGTCTATAATATTTCAAGAGCTTGATTTTACATCTTGCTGTCATTTGTGTATGTGTATATTCACAAGAAAAAAGAAACAGATCATAACTGTATGATTGGCTCAGAGAAAGGAGGGCCTACAATGGGGATGACAAAATGGGGCTGATCTGGTGGATGTGGCTTCAGGAAACTTACCAAACTATACCAGATATATTAGGAGGGACTAATATATCTGATGAGGAAAAAGACACAAAGAAAACAGTCAACAACTTGGCAAAACTTAAATAGAAGTATATGTATGTGTGTATGTATGTGTATGTGTATGTGTGTGTGTGTGTGTGTGTGTGTGTGTGTGTGTGTGTGTGTGTGTGTGTGTGTGTGTGTGTGTGTGTGTGTGTGTGTGTGTGTGTGTGTGTGTGTGTTTGTGCATGTGTATGTGTATATTTGTGTGTATGTGTATATTTGTGTGTATGTGTATATTTGTGTGTATGTGTGTGTGTATGTGTGTATGTGTGTGTGTGTGTGTGTGTGTGTGTGTGTGTGTGTGTGTGTGTGTGTGTGTGTGTGTGTGTGTGTGTGTGTGTGTGTGTGTGTGTGTGTGTGTGTGTGTGTGTGTGTGTGTGTGTGTGTGTGTGTGTGTGTGTGTGTGTGTGTGTGTGTGTGTGTGTGTGTGTGTGTGTGTGTGTGTGTGTGTGTGTGTGTGTGTGTGTGTGTGTGTGTGTGTGTGTGTGTGTATGTGTTGGTGTATGCGTATGTGTGCGTGTGAGAGCATACACATATATACAAGTCAGTCCATAACCAGCCCCCCCAGCATGTAAAGCCTGATTTTTCAAGTTTTCCAAGACTTTTATATTTCTAGACATTGATTTTACACACTAGAAAAGGCTTATTTCCCTGTCATATTTCAAATACATACCACACAGCAGACTATCAAAACTAAAAAATTAAGACTGTTTTCATACAGATTTTTTGGTGCTTTAGGTTGGATACCATCATAAGAGAAAAAAAGAGAGTGCCTGTTTGATTTTCTGGCCCATGTTGGAAAGTTCATTTTTTACATGAATTTTTTGCATGAAATTCTGCATCAATATATCTGCAATTGTGAAATATGACCAATGTTGGCAAAAAATAGTTTTGCTCTTCATCAAAGGTCTTTGACATAACATACAAGTTCTCCAGTATGACACCATACTGGGAACATTTCTTTAAATTCACCAAAATTTTGTGACAATATATTTAAAGCTATGACTTACTCCAGAAGTTGGCATAAACTGTTGTATTTGAGTACAGATAAGTGAAAGTGAATCCAAACTAAATATAGCATCTTGACATTTTTTTAGCTTCTGTTCTTACTACATAATTACATACAGCTCTAAGCAATAACAAGATATGGTCTAGTTTTACTCTCCATAGCTTTTACAAATAATACAGTATCTACAGTATATAGTAGGTCTAGTAAATGTTTAGTAGGCAAGCATGCATTTACCACTGGCCTCATGCAAATCAAAACAGCTGACAAAAGACAACAAATTCACCACATTTTTGGCAAAATAGGGCTTGTAGTCCCCCCTGTTATTTTATTCTTAAATAAAGACCAAAGTTTCAGTGTTGGTGGAGGTTTATTGGCCTTTGCCAGAGTGAGACATGCACAGGCTACAGCAGAGGCAACACTATCATGTTGAACTTCAGATTGCAGGCTATCCATGGATTTGATTAGAATACATCCAATATAAATTAGAGTATAGGTACTGTTTTGAAAGACACTGCAGCTGTCTTCCAGCTGTCTTTCATCTATAGCCTCTAAAAATGAAATGGATAAAGTTGGGGCAATTTTATAAAAAAAATCTGCATATTGTCCAATATTGGTGACTGTATACTGTCCAGATATAGTAGCTGCAATAGCTTGATCAAATATGAAACAGTAATTACAATGAAAAATAACAGTAATATCACAGTAATAATGACAGGCAAATTTTAGGAAGCTCCACACATATAACCTTTCTTACAGAGATGTTATATTTAAGTTCCATATGAGTCAGCAGGGCATTAACCCATTGGAGCCGGTTGACGTGATAGCACGTATTGTGGTTTTCGAGTCAGACGCCCTGGACGAACTATGAGGGGAAGCCACGCGCTCGAGTAGAGCGAGCGGGCAACCCAGGCTCGCGGCTTGTGCGCCCGAGAATCTCGAGGCATTAGGCTTATGCGTTCGAGAACCCCGGTATTGCGACCGCACAAAGCCGGAACGGCCCCGGTGTTAATGGGTTAAGTGATAGCCACTTTTATGACAGTATTGCATCATCTAGTGACCACTGTGGCTTCCACATCCATAGTGCCCTGGCAAAGATAAATAAAAGTATGTTTGGGGGTCTAAAAGCTCTGTTTAATTAGAATATATGCAGTGGTGGTTTGTTGGCTTTTTGGCTGAGTGCTGAGAAGTTCATTGTCCAAGGCAACCACTTCATACACTGTCACTAGGAGTTACCATCAAAGTTGTTACTATAGTTGGTTTCCACAAACTAAAACTACTATACCTGGACAGAATGAATCATATGCAACCAACTAATATTAAATTCATCAGTAAACAGCAATTTTCAAATAGAATTTTAAAAAGGTATTAATTGAATTTGGCCATTCAAAAAATCATAATATACAAAAAAAAAAAAAAGACAGAATCAAAATATATACCAGCACATCAACATAACTCAACAAAAGCAGGATAAAACCATTCAAGGGGAGAACATGATGAACCATCAAAGCACTGTCATCCATAATAAACACTACTTCCTAAAGTCTTCCTGTAATGGTAAACAAAACACGAGTGCTATTTACCTCCACAAATTTATCAACGAGCAGCTTGATTGCAACACATCGCGCGAAGTATCCACGATTGATCTCCGGCGCCTTCCGATCTGTGGACCTCACAAAATAGCTAATGTATCTGTCTCGCCAATATCCCATGGCCACAGCACACCTCTTGCACGAACTGGCATCGTCATTGGTGGCTATGACAGCTTCATCGTTCCCCACACTGTCCATGTCAGCTGGGTGCAATAGCGCTAGAAAGTGCCTCCGAGTCTGAGAATGTCTCTAACGGTAAAAACTGTCTCCCAGTTGGAGACCAGCTCTGATTTAGGAAATGCCTCTCAATTTGGAAGTATCTCCTAGGTGTAAAGTGCTTCGTGGTTCTACCGTATGTGCCACTTGGAAAGTGTCTCTGGAATTGGAAATATTTTGGAGATAGAAAGTGGCCCGCAATCCGTCAAGAAGTTTGTAAACATTGCAGCAGACGATGGACCTGGCGAGAGTGCTCGATATATCACTGAAGTACCGTGTTTTAAGAAGATTAATAAGTATTCAAGTGGCTTAAAACTATCATAAACATACGAAGATAAAATATTTTCAATTTTATGACATCTCTATTAATTAAATTAAGTTTCTTTTGTAAAATTTATGAAGATACCTTATCAACTATTATTGCCATGTTCCAAGTGCAGTGTAAACAACAGTTTACAATCGACTCAGAGGCAGATTAATTAATTGCTCTTTTTAGCTAATTTATTGTCATTATGCAGGTAAGATAACGGTATACAGTCATTTTATTACATACAGAGATAACAGTTTTAGTCAGTGTTTTAGTATTAGGAGTATATAATTATTGAAATCGTATAGAGAGAATTTGAGTCACGGGATGATTATTACTTCATGATTATTTTTCCTGTTAATTAAGGAGAATTATATAGTTTCCTTGGATTCAAATAGAGTAGTTATAAAAATGGTACCTTTGGTAAATTTCAAGAAGAGTGCCTCCCTGTTAATTACAATTCCGGTATAGTTTTAGTTAATGAAAATAGTGTATGTATTTAATTACTCGATGAATTCAGAGGCACTTTTCATATATGACATTTCTTGCATAATTTAAGATAAATAATATATTTGATATGGAAATATAATACTTACAGCAGCCCTTTTGACCTTCATCCTGCATTTACAAACAATGTTTGTTTGTTTTTTTACCTGAAATACCTGCATTTGGAAGAGAGCCATCTATTGAAAAAAATATTTTAGGATGTTCAGTTCAACCCTTAGATCAAAAAGCTAAGTTTTCTCTATATTTCAAATACCGATATGATGATAAATTTGTATGAATATAAGCAAAATAGGGTCAACAACCAAGTAACTTGATAAGTTTTGTTTCTACGAATCTTGCTTTAATTAAATCTACATATCTGTATATATATATGCACACATATAGAAACATGTATGAATTCTAATATGAATTCAATTCTTTATATTTCCTTTTGTAATATATCTTTAAGATAACTATCTTGTAATGTATCAGATAAATTAGCTTAATTTTTTTTTGTGCAGATCTGGACACAATAATTGACAGTAAACTTTCAAAATAAGTAAAATTCTTTTTCTCATGTAACCCACTCACGCAGGGGCGATTCCGGCTTTGCATGGTTATAATGCCAGGGTTTTCGAATGCATAAGCCTAATATCTCGAGACTCTTGGGTGCACAAACCGTGAGCCTGGGCTGCCCACTCACTCACCCCGAGGGCCGGCCTTGCCCAGATGTCTCGTCACCGGCGTCTGATGCCAAAACCACGAAACGTGTCAGCACGTCATCCGGCGCGAATGGGTTAAAACGTCTTGTTCATGACACATCCTTCTAACAGATAGGCATTATGTATCCCTGTATAGAGGTTTACATATAACCCTGCCCAAATATCCTAACCCCACCCCCATGATACCTGCCGTACAAAGGATGTTGTACCAGCTGCAAAAAACGGCTAATGTATTCAATGTATTCATTACTAAATAAGGAACCTGCATATGGGGATGGTGCTAACTCAGAAGCTAGTGGTTTGTAGTAAAAATAAAAAATTGGATTAGTTCTAATCATAGCTAAATAAAGCAGTCAATATATATGTTGTCTGTAAAAGAATCATTGTCATAATAAAAAAAACTACCATTATAACCCATTCACGCCGGATGACATGCTGACACGTTTCGTGGTTTTCGCGTCAGAAGCCGCCGACGAGATATCTGGCCAAGGCCGGCGCTCGGGGTGAGTGAGCGGGTAGCCCAGGCTCGCGGCTCGTGCGCCAGAGAATCTCGAAGCGTTCGGATGATGCGTTTGAAAACTTCGGTATTGCGACCTTTCAAAGCCGGAATCGCCCTGGTATGAATGGGTTAATCCCCACAATCTGGGCCCTGAATGCAGGAATTTTTCATGTGCTGTTTTTGGGGCATTTATAGTCTCCAGAATATTAACCCAAGTATACATTTGAGAAGATAATTCATAGAGAAGAAAAGTCTTAGCTCTGTTCGATATACATATTGTTAAATAAAAGTATAAACAAAGTAGTAAGAGCATACTAAATACTTCCCCTCTACCAATCATATATAGCCAAATTTACATGCAATTCCCCTATATTCACCACAATCTGGGCCCCCATTGCAGGGGGGCCCAGATTGCGGGGAATTGCAAGTAGATTTGGCTATATATGACTAGTAGAGGGGAAGTATTTAGTAAGGATGTGCTGTTCTGGAAATTTACTCTATTTTTATGTGATATTAACTTGATTAGTTTAGCATATTGTCTTTTGTGTTAGGAGTCTAGAGCTTTTACTCAAAATGTGTTGGCACCTCATATGTCTTCCAAACTTCAACTTGTTCTTTTGAGCTTTGTTTAATTTTTTTTTCTTTTTCTTTTTCCTCTTCTTTTTTCATTTATATCTTGCTCAATTGCTAATACTACTCTGTCATAACAAATGTTTTACAAGTAAAAGGGTAGAGTATAAAGTAAAAGTTCAAATAAAAAAGGTAAAGTTAGAATGATATATTAACCCATTCATGCCAGTTGACTTCCTATCACGTTCAGTGTTTTTTGGGTCAGATGCCGGCGACGAGATATTTGGTCAAGGCCGGCGATCCAGGTGAGTGGTCGTACATCGCTCCCTCACGGCTAGTGCGCCCGAGAATCCCGAGCCGGAATAACCCCGTTGTGAATGGGTTAAGAGTGAACCATCCAAAATCAGTGTTGGAATTTGCTGGTGTAAATGTATGTGGGTTGAAAAAAACAGACAAGCTGATGTTATTGTATTTTCACAATCTGTCATAGTCCCTTTTTGAGATGTTGAAAAGTGGCCTTAGAGAAGGTAAATCAGTAAATATATACTCTAGTCCCTAAAATGGTCAATATTGATTTAAAGGCGGGCTTTTTCAAATTTTAGTTATATTATATGAAAGTGATTGTTTCATAAAATTTAAAACATCAATGATATCAATTGAAAGTAATGAAGGTATTTCATATAGAATATTTGTTTGGAAAAGAGCCAGCCATTGGAAAATTGTTATTCCTGTTTGTCCTGTTTAGGTTCTGGTATGGGATATACATTGATATTGCGGGATATACATGGGGGATGCACTCATGAGGTTTACTGTCAGTTTAAAAAAACAGTCCAATCTGCTTCTTGTCAGAATATATTTAGAAGCAGTGTATTGACCCTTTTTGCCATATCTCTATTAGATTCATAGTCAAATGCTATTGTTATGCACATGGTGCAGTCAAGTAAATTGTAAGAAAAGTAAATATCTAACTTTAGTCGGAAATATACCACACATTATATTATTTGTCCCCCCCACCAGAAAAAAGACATTCTTTTTCCCACAGGATCTCCAAGCCTGTTGGATAGGGGAATGGGGTTACTAACTCGGTTTGCATCCAATATTAACGTAATATTCGTTCAAATTGTAGAAACTTTCATGAGAAATTATGATTTTTAAATACATATAATATTTTATGAACCAAATACATCGACCAAGACTATTTCCCTCAACATTTGATACAGTTTTTTCAAGATTAGATAATCCATTGATTAGTTGGCTTCATTATTGGTAAAAATAACATCTTCACTAGGAGAAAATGTGGTACATATGGTATTTTATATTGTTGATTACATTTTTAGGCTTGCGTAGACATTTCTAACCCATGGGAGGTGTAATTGCAATATAACCAATACAGGAGATTGGGCAGCACAAGATGATGCAAAACTCAAACATTGGTAACTGAAAAATGAAATGAAATAATCATAATAAGGGAAATATGGAAATGCCAAATACAAGATATTCAAGTCAAACAAAATACTTCTTTGAATAATTTAGATAAAAAGACTTCCATCTGAGGAATGTAGGTCAACTCAAATGTGGCTTATAGGAAATATACTAAACCTAATCTAAGCCTAGACCAAAGCTTGACCAAAACCCACATAACTTGCCCTCTTGTAAGAGGTACTCCATTCTGGGTAAGAGTATGCTTATAAATTGTTTAGGCATTTTCATTAAGCTTTTTATGTCATTAACTAGAAATAAGAGCAGAATTTATTGATGAAAACCAATTCTTTTCCTACTTTTACTCAGAGAGAAGAAAGAGCTCTGGATGCGGCACTTGATGCCATCTTGCAGCGTGTGATAGACATCAAGAGCTCCTTGCAGGAACTGATGCTCAAAATTGAGAGGGAAGGAGAGCAGGCTGACTGGCCATCTTATCTGGATGCTTTCTCTGTCATCTCTGCTCAGGTTTGCTCCACAACTTTTATATTGTGTTATTTTGTGTAGTATCTGGTAAATAATTATCAGAGAATATGAAAATATTTATGATTTAAAGAAATTTATGCCCATCAATATTTTCTGGTGATAAATTGCTACTTGTTCTGTAAAATTTAGTAATTATGGTCAAATAGATATTTTGAGTTTAATTTTTTTGTGATTTTCAGATATATACTCTAATGAAGTTGTTGAAGAATGAAAAGACTCCTTTGTTGAGAAATTACCTAACACTTCCCCTTCAACTGAATGCTGATCCTGATGACAAGCTCTTGGTAGCTACAGAGGGAAGAGTGCCATCATTCAGCCACGATTTTGTCCCAAATATGTTAAGAACAAAGCCAGAGCCTGACGTAGAAAAGAGGCACCTGACCCTGGAGGCAAAGATGGCCCAGATTAACAGTGATACAGCTCAGGTAGGTTTTATAGTGTGGGTGCTTAACTCATTTGCGCCGGATGACCTGCTATCACGTCATGGGCATATTTCGCTCCTGCGAGATTACATCCTATCATGCCATGATCTCTCCCTCTGAATACACATTTTACATAGTTATTTATGTATATACTCATTGCACTTGCATGTCCATTGAAAAAGAAAAAAAGAAAAGAAAAAAAAAAAAAATGCCTCTCAGCATCCCATAGAATGGAAGCTGCATGCACTTATTATCTTCACAGAGGGAGCAGCATCAGACAAATAATTGGCCTAGTGCAAATGGGTTAATAGATTAGATTTAGAATGCTGAAGTTGTCTGACAGACCTCCTCCACCTTTTCTAAAGTTGTCTTTTGAAAAAACAACTTTATCCAATGATGCAGGTCAAGGCACTGATACCAGTAGCTAGTGATCCTCAATTTTGGGGATCCCAGAAAGTCATGGAGAATGAGGTACTCACTACTAATATTAATTCTCGAGGCAGGTAACTAACATCTGGCAGCCAGCAGATTTTTCATTGGATATCTTGTCAAAGACAGCTCTATGGAACAAAAGCAAATTTGGTGTTGAACATGGCTTTCAGATCAGGTTTATGGATGGTAGGAGTGTACAGAGCTAAAGAGACAGGCAACTGAACGAATACTGAATTCTTAGTTCTTCAATGTCATTCAGGGCATGGAGAGCAATGTTCTAAGCCCCCACTTGATGCTTTAACCCTATGGCGACGGTGCGTCACACTCATGTCACACAGCTTAATTCCCGATACTGGGGTGTCATGCCAGTGTGACGTTTCCAATGCAAAATTGCAATGGCCCGGCATAGAGGTTTTTGCGTAGCGCGTGCCCCGTCGGGAAAGGGTTAAACGGGTTTAGTGTTCACCAGTAAGTTATTGGTGAATAGGGTATTGAACTCAAGTGTACAACTTAATGTGAAGAATTCTAATTTATTATATTTCAAATTGTAAACTTTTTTTTTTTTTTTTTTTTTTCTGATGGTATGTATTTCTGTACACCCTATCTATTTTCCAGATTCTTCAAATTATAGTTTCTTAAAAGTTGATTTACCTTTTACATCTAACCCCTTGATTTACATGCACTGAATCATTTATGATCTACACAAAGTATAAAGATTTATCCATAGTATAGCAATTGTACCACTAGATAATAGATATTTATACCAGGTATCTTCATTTTTTTTCTCATTCATATGAATATGTAACATAGTCCATTGTATTTTAATCATATTTTATGCAGCATTTCTGTAAAAGGAAATGCATCACTCACCTTGTTTAATTAGTTATACTGAATTCTTGCTATCTGGTCCTAAATACTGATGTTTATCTTTGCTCCATCCTTGCTTCAGAAACAAATCAATGTCCATAACAAGGTAGTAAAGCATGTGATGGACCTTGTGAACACAGCACGGGAGGAATGGGAAACGGAAACAGCCTCTCGCACAAGTCAGCCTCAGACATGCTCCAACAGTGAGACTGAGGTGCTCCTTGCTGCTCTTGGCACAGGGAAGGGCATAAAAATGATGCCTGGAAGAGCTCCTCCTCCAGGACCATCACCAACAATATCTCAACCTCCTCCTCAGAGTGAGTTTCCTTTTCTTTTTGTGGAAAGATCCTGGACTTTACATATT
>BOPN01005662.1:2500-12500 GCA_017312705.2 Penaeus japonicus | reverse complement strand
AGGGATAAACAGTCAAACGGATGATATATATGATTTAATTATGGACGATAATCCTATTATATTTCACTTCGTTCTCTTCGTGCAAAGAGGATCACAGCGATTCTAGGGTATATTCCTCCACAGGTTCTCTGGTGTCAATCGACTTGTCAAGAGACAATATTTGGGGAAACGGCGAACCCTATGTTCAAGAAAATAGCCTCTATGGACAGGATCTCGCCGGCGGCTATAACTACGGCGTGGTGAGGAGCGGTGAAATAGCCTTCGGAGGCAAGGATATGAACGTCAGGTTGCTGTGCCAGGCAAACCTCACCAACGCAAAACCCGCTTAAAGTGCAGGTCCTTCGGTAGGACAAAGGTCGATGGCGCAAGTGCCAATTCGATCTGGCTGTTGGTAGCTGGTTAGTCATCATGATGATTCATTTCCTTGGTCCTAAGAGCTTTAACTTGACTTTGACGTGAAGCTACGAATGGGGAGGAAATTCACAGACGAGATAAAGTAACTGAACCTGTTTAAGGGCCGAGGCCAATCGGTGCTAGTAGTCTTAAATCTGTCGAATCCTCTAACTGCAATCTCTTCAACAGCAGCAAAATCAAATCTTGTGTAGAGTCAATATGCTCAATCCAGGAGTAATTTGGAACAAACGCTACCGCAACGTAAAAAGGAAAGTTATACATTTACGGTACGTTTCCAGGTTTCTTATTTGTTAAGTATACTCTTACCAGGTTATTGCTGATTGTGAAGAGGTTAGCGTTGATAATTGCTTGATAATTGATAGGTTGATGATAATTATATGAAATAGAACAGCGCTGTCCTGACAATCATCACCAACCTGTCAAGGACTATTCACCGCGCTGCATTGTAATTATAACATATGAATGAATAATTAAGAGTTAGATCAAGTATAGATTTATCCTCTTTAAGAAATTATGTGGATATCAAACAGTACACCGTGCTGTTAGTAGTGAAATAATGATATAGGAAAAGCACATAGTAATTGTAAGTGTAAGATGCAGCCGAAGAAAGTGGCATCTTCTATATCAGTGTATTTACAAATTGTGTGTAGATCACGTTCTTTGCACTTAGTGTTTGAATGACAAATGACAGATCTTTTAACAATCAAGGACAAGAGAGGAGGAGGGAGAGAAAGAAAAGTAACATGATAATCAGTGTTATCACACGTGAGGGCATTCCATCTGCTGTTCTCCTTTTTTCGTTTTGAATAGTAATCTCTACATTTCCTTGAATTATTGCATAACTATTTCAAATATGTCACAATATTATTTTGGGTTTGCGTTGTGTGTAGCAACATGTCACATGATAACATTCTTTATAACATTAGAATGATTATGATAATAAATACGTTAATCAAATCATTAATTGTTTTTATTATCCCTGCAGCTGACTGACAAAAACATGAGTAAATAATTGCAAAGACATGAATAAAGAAGTGATGGCTTGGCATGTCTGTGTCAGTTGCTATATGTTTGCCAACCGTTCCGAAGGTATAGCGCTTCAGACAAATAACATTGTCCAAACTACGAAATGATGATAGAAAGTACAGTTACATTTAGCAATAAAGAAATCATTTGTAGACTCATCCTTTTTAAAGAATTGACAACCGTCCCCCCATACACACACGCGCGCGCACACACACACACACGTAGGCACACACACACACGCACACACACACACACACACACACACATATATATATATATATATATATATATATATATATATATATATATATATATATATGTATGTATGTATGCATGTATACATATATATTTCAAATAAATTTTAAGTATACATATCATATATGATTATGCTTTTCTGATTTACATCCCCGTCTACTGTTATCAATCCTTCAACTAATAATCGTCAATTTTCATTCCCTCTTGACTTCGCATTGGGGGAAACCTGACTGTAATGAACCTGAATCTACCCTAACATAACATAAACCAAGTCACTTCTCTACCATCTGCTTCCGTTCGTGTTTGGCTACGTACAAAAGCTTAACGGTAGGTTAGGTAAGATTCCTACGCAATTTTCTTTTTTTTTAGCTCAAACTATAAAACCAAAACTGAACTAATAATTTGAATTATACCCAAATGCTCTTAGCATAGTAATAACAAAGACAATAATTGGCGAATAAACAATACGGTTTGCATTTTCATAAATCTAAGCAATGTCTGCTATGGCAACTGGAAAAATATGACTTAAAAAAAGGATATTTGTGTCACTTACAAACCCCAAATGGTGCTGATGTATGAAGTCGTAAACACTCAACTTTTTTTATGCATGCATCATAAATCTCTTGAAAATATGAAATGGGAAATCCATTAGTAAATAGTTCACCTCTAATCATATCATATCTACAAGAAATTTAATATTAATATCATACAAGAGTAAAACGCTGTATTGCTATTCATAATTATTGGTGTTTTGGCTGATGGTTTGCATGACACAGTGCTTGCTAAGGAAGGTAAAATCTTAGCATAGCCTCTGAAGACTGGATTGCATTTTCATGAACTGCACTTTGAGTTAACCAGGTCATATATTTTGTCCTTATTTATTGGGAAAAAAAAAAAAAAAAAAAAAGAGAGAGAGAGAGAGAGAGAAATGAGGATAAAAGTATATACAAGAAAGCACACACAGGTAGTAAATCCCCACTAGCGTCCAAAAATCTTTATTTTGTGAGGGCGTACGTTGGAATGTTTATATTTTCCTTTTTTTTTTCTCTCTCTCCCTCTCCCATGCTGTCTCTGCTTCTCTCTCTCTTTCTTTCTCTTTCACTCCAACATAACCGGAATGTTTGGAAACTTCTACAGACAGACTAGGATTGACATCACTACCACTGGGCGTTTAGTTTCGTTTCTACTTATTGTACGCTTGGTCACTCGGAAAATAACAGGCTGCTGTAATCAATTCATTTCAAC
The DNA here is from genome assembly GCA_017312705.2 of Penaeus japonicus. Classification (NCBI taxonomy): domain Eukaryota; kingdom Metazoa; phylum Arthropoda; class Malacostraca; order Decapoda; family Penaeidae; genus Penaeus; species Penaeus japonicus. The sequence goes on along the minus strand of BOPN01005662.1, from coordinate 9,560 downwards.
CTGGAATAATGTATAACGAAACAAACAGGAAATGCTTACACTTCAGTCAAGTAAATCAGGTAATCCAGTTGTAAATATTACATTGTTTCAGTCTTATGTACTATGAATCTATAAATTTAGAATAGCATAAGATAACACAAGAGGGAAAACATAATACAATATGCACCATAAAAACATTTTTTTCATTGAAAATATCAAAATATGAGGCAATCAAAACATAACATGTAATCAGACATAATAAATAAATAAAAACAAAACTTTACCTACAACATTGTCTCTCTCATTGCTCTAATCAAACATATCTTAACTGAAACAATGATACAATCCTCTCGTCCTCCCCAGCCATTATCCACCTCACACTTCATCTCGGAGGCGTTGCCTGCGGGGTATTGTCTGGGGGAAACAAGACCCATTACTTGTTTCTTTGTATGTTGGAGAGTTAAGACCCCGGGTACCCGGGGCGGGGGTCACGCGCTCACACCAGAAGCAGCCAGGGACGCTCCCCAGCGGCCACCTCCTGCCGTAACCCGCGCCCGGTCACACTCAGTCGAGGCCCACATTCGGCGCATGTCTGAGGCCCAGTCCGCAGCCTTAGTTCTTTTTTAGGACTCACACTGTAATTGTAAAACACCCAAAACATTAGTCAAGTGTTACAGTTAAACAAGAGGCCGTCCGAGGCAATACACGTGTGCGTGCACTGTGTATCTACACATTATGTATGTCTTAACTACGTGCTTCACATGAGTATCATGTTGGCTCTGAAAGAATGGCATTTGTCCTTCGTGTATGTTTACGTATATTATGCGCAAAGGATCCTCCTCCTCCAGGTCACGGGTTTGAAATCTTGACTGTGCTCGTGAAAAATCCGAAGCTGCTCTGCAAACAAATGATGAATAATGACTATTAGATCACCTCTTAATGATTTCGCTTTCGTTTGTTCTAACCTTCGTGCTGACGATTTTTCTCGTGATATTTTCTCCTAATGTTTGCTTTCTCATTAGTGTGTAATGGAACGCTAACGTTCCGTACACTGGTCCGCATAAAATCCCGTACTTGTGTCTCTCTGTTCTCGTTTGGGCTTTTAAACCCCTGCTTTACACTCCTTCTACACGTTTTGCATAGTTTAAGACGGGTTTAATTCGCATGACTTTTGTATGAAATCAAAGATCTTCATTGTGTTCCCATTCTCTCGCTGCTAACAAGAGAATTTCAAAAACGTAGATAATAAACTCTTCCCAGTAGCTATTGATTATTCAAGCGCGACTTTCAGTTAATCGGAGCTTATTTTATTATATTTTTCTGTATAATTTTCTCTGCGTTTCAGCCGTCGACAGTTTCAAATTACATAAATCTTGCATTAATCTATGCCCTTTGTTAACTTTAAAGCACTTAGCTCTGTACAGACGTCTATGCTTCCTCTCCCTCCTCTGCCTTTACCCTTCCCAGAACTCTCGACAGTTCACAAAGATCTCTCTACCCTTCTCTCCTCCATCCCTTGGGCAACCACTCTTATAAGAAGTCACATGAAGTCATTACTCACAAGTTCTTGCCCGCGAGGTACTTGCGAGGAGATATCACACGAGAGACGGCTAGGTTTGAAAGTCTGCGGACTAAAACCCACATCTGACAACTCTGACGATTCTTTTATGTTTTCTTTCGTTTAGGTCCCTCAGCAACCTCCTCAGCACACAGACTTGTCATTCAGTGCAGAGACATGCCCACATCTTGTACACTTTTTTATTTATTTTTTCTTCATCAAATGGAAATCTTTCCATTTTTCTAGCAGTCTATCATCAGTTTCAACAACTAAGCGACTAGATTTCGCTGTGAGGTCGCAGTTAGAACTTCACCTAGAATCTCTGAGGTAAGAATAAACTCTCTCTCTCTCATCTCTATCGTTTATTATATGTGTGTGCGTGTTTCTTTGTATGTTTGTGTGTGTATGTGTGTATGTGTGTGTGTGTATGTGTGTGTGTGTGTGTGTGTCTATGTGTGTGTGTGTGTGTGTGTGTGTGTGTGTGTGTGTGTGTGTGTGTGTGTGTGTGTGTGTGTGTGTGTGTGTGTGTGTGTGTGTGTGCATGATCTAATATAATGCCTAATATGATAAGGTTAAGTAGACGATATTATAGAAAACAAAATATAACAGATATTCCTTCTAAAAATGCACACCGTCTCGCTCAATACCGAGCACCATACCACCATCTCTCGCACTTTCCAACGGCAAGGTGAGAATATATACCGACGACTATAAAATCAAGAGACGAAAGGCCGGAACTTTACCAAATCCAGAAAGCACAAAATAAAATTGATATCCTCTTCCAATTACTTAGTGCGCCCGGAGATCCAGCGGCGCCCACGCTTCCGCTGCACAGAATCCTATATCCTCACTAGATGCTACTTTTACCCAAGGATTCAACTGTCACGTGTCCTTATCTCGTATCTTGTCTCCTTTTCACTAACGCCGTCCCCTTCTGTCTTTTATTTTGGAGGACACTTCATCCTCTACACTCTTTTTTTCTCGGTTTCATTTTAACTTTGAAGAAGAAAAACGTCTTCAGTTGGAAACCCTTATTCATAAATAGCACACACACTCACACACACACACACACACACACACACACACACACACACACACACACACACACACACACACACACACACACACACACACACACACACGCACACACACACATACACAAACATACATAATACCTTTCTGTTATTATCCTCATTATCATTATTACTATTGTAATTATTATAATTGTTTTATCATATTTCTTTTATTATCATCATTATCATTATCAACATCATGATTATCTTTATTGATATTATTAGTATCATTGCTAATATTATCATTATTATTAGTATCCTCCTTTCATCTTCCTCCTCCTATTCCTCTTCCTCGTCGTCGTCGTGCTCCTCCTCCTCCTCCTATCATCATAATAATAATCACCATCACCATCCCATTACCATCACCATCTCCATCACCACTACCATCATCACCACAACCACCACCACCATCATACTCCTCACAAAGTCCTTTGTTTTAGTACCTCGCTTATTCCCCTTCGTTTCACACGCCCTTCCCCTTTTCTTTTTCTCCCTCTCTCATTCTCTTCTCTTTCTATATATTCCATCTCTTCCCTCCCTATCTCGATTTGTCTCTCTCTCCGTTCACACCTTTTCTCCTCCTCCTCCTCTCCTTCGTGTCTCTAACTTTACCCTGCGTCTTCTTCCCTCTTTCTCATGAATGCGAGAGACAAATGTTTACGAAGAGCGGAGAAGGGAATGCAAATAGCGAGGCGGACATAGAGTCGAGTGTAGAAGTGGATAGACGGATAGATGTATAGAGAAGTAATATAGATAGAAGATTAGAGAGAAGGGGAAGAAGGAAGTAAGCTAAACGGCAGTGAGTCGTGTCGACAGAATTACAGACCTCTTTTCCTTTTCCTTTTTTTGCATCATAATCACATTATCATTATTGTCATCATCATTACATCATCATCATTATCATCATCATCATCGTCATCGTCACCGTCGTCATCATCATCATCATCATCGTCACCGTCATCATCATTACATCATCATTATTATCGCCATCATCATCATCATTATCGTCATCATCATCATTACATCATCATTATTATCATCATCATTATCATCATCATCATCATCATCATCATCATCATCATCATCATCATTATCACCATTGTCATCGTAGTTATCGTTATATTATATATATTGCCATTATTTCTCTCTATTACCACCAGAATTATGTTACCACCATTATTATAGCTGTAAATTATATATCTGAAAAAAAAAACCTTTTGAAATTGTTTTAAGGACACATTTTATTGCATTTCCTCTTATACACGCAGAATCACGAAACGCTGGCGAACTTTGCTGTTAATGTAGCGGAAGCAATCGTTAATATTGCTCTTTTTACATCACATTTTCTTATTGGTTGCTCGTGGCCCAAAAATCTCAACCTCAGGTGAAAGGGGAACGTTCCGAACGCGGGAGACAAAATAGCAACATACTTGTCCGGGATTTTTTTTTTTTTAATTTTTTTATTATTATTATTATTTTTTTTATATAAATCCTCAATTGGTTTGTATGTGTTTTCCGCCTCCTCTTTAGTCACTATTGATGCATTTATCTCGTCGTTAGTAAGATAAATCCTTTAGATCAATGAGGTTTTACTACTTCAGGTAATCGATTTAGTTTGCATTGTTTAAACATTAGATTCAGATCAACCAAATACAAGATTTTAGAATGATCTTTACTACCTCATTCATTTCATTCATTAATAATAAAAAGGAAAATGAATGATACAAATGGATTTGTACTAAATATTAGAAATGGGATTTCATCATTGTGGACCCAAGTCGAAAATCAGTATTTCATAAAGGAAATGTAATGATTACGTATTTGATTGTGAGTCACACAATCAAAGCTATTTTCTGCATGACAAAAGCCATTTTGAAACTTATATTGGCACTTTACAGAGATGCATATTTGCGAGCATATCAATAAACTTAAATGTCATACAGCAAGCAAGTTGAATTGGGATTCGATATGAACATGAACCAGAAGATATAAACAGAAAGGAAGACGAAAGCCAAACATAGGGAAATGCAGTGATATAATAGCGAACGTGCAGATTTTTAGAGAAGAGAATAAGTTAATGAAAATAATAACTTCATCCCTTAAAGGCAATTAGTATGATTGCTGATATTCTCCCAGTGATTAATAGAAGAACAACATAAATTAAAGATTAGTGCAATAAGTATTATCTTTATCATTGTTATTGTTATCATTATCAATAATAATCATTGTCATAATTGATATTATCATCAAGATTTATTACTGTTATTGTCATTCTCATTAGTATCTTTATTGTTATTGTTATCAATCACCATCATTATCATTACTATTATTATCAGCATCTTCATTATAGTTGTTTTCATTAACAATATTATCATTATCCTAATCGTTACTATCATCATCACCATTACTTTGTTTTTGTTATCATTAATATTAATATTGCAATTGTTATCATCATTATTATTATTATCATTACCATTATCGTTTGTATAAATAATATTACTATCATCATCATTATTATAATGATTGTTATTATTACTATTGTTATCATTATCATAATCATCATTATCATTACTATCACTATCATCATCATTACTATTATTATTGTAATTGTCATTATTACTACTATCAAATAATTTATATTATTAATTTCAATCTTCTATTCATTATCATATTTCTTCTTCTCTTATATCCTCATCATCATTACTAATACCATCATCTTCATCCATTTTTTTATCATGATTATAATTTTCATTATTACCAATATGATCATTATGTTACACCAATATTATTGTAATGATAATGATGATAATGATGATAATAATTACCATACACTAATAATCATAATTATATCAATAATAATGATGATAATAATGGTGGTGGTTATAACAAAACCAATATTATCAATAACAAAAAAATAATAATCATCATCATTATCATATCTATCATTATTATCATTACCATTATCCTTATTGTTATTACTATTATCTTCCTTATCATTACATACATACCCACGGTCACACGCATATATGTTTGAATGTATCAACCTTTTCAGGCCTTTGATAAAAACAACAAAACATCATGTAATACAAAGAATTCAGATAACATGAACGGTAAGCAATGTTCATGTTTGTCTTGCGTCATCAAGGGGCCAATCTCCCCTCTTGGGTAACGATCGCATCCTCTTACCTCTTACAGTTACGTGGTCAGACAGTGTTTATTCATGTGTTATGATATTAAGTATTGTATCGTATGTACTTATAAACTAATCTTTAACAGCATATACACACACTGCTTCGTTCGACAAAATCTTTAACTTAGCAATCCAGCATCCGGAAGATTTCCCTTTTCCATATACATTCTGGATTGAGTTCTTGACGATAAATGGTTTTTAATGTGGTAATTTCGCGTTTTTTTATTTTCTATTTTATTATTATTTTTTTTTTAGAAATATCCGGTCGGCCTATCTCGTTATTCACCTTCTCACCTCCTTCACTCCGACACAGCACCTCTTTCCCTCCTCCATCAGCCCACCCACTTCCTCTTCCGTATAAGACACTCCTCCCCTGGCACCATTCACTCAACAGCACTCAAGTTTTCATCCAGAAGGAAATCAAGAAAGCAACCAATCTTCTATCTCCCCGATGACTTATCCCTCCCTTTCATTCCGTCAGTTATTGTTTCGTAGAACTGCTTTTCATGAAAACCTACCAAACCCACGATTTTTTATGGTGCATCATAAACCCGGCTGCTCTGTCGTTACTGAAAATATTACCTCATTTAAAGAGCGTAGTTGTACCTCAGATATGGCGGATTTTCGCTTCCGTAACGCCGTGCTCGATCACAAAGGAGATACATTTAATATAATGAAAACAACAACACAAACGTCTTTAGGTGCTTACGGAGCCAGAGGCACGTGCTGCTGCTCCACGCAGCTCCCTTTAGAATCTGAGACCGCCTCCAACTTTCTATTATACAAAAAAATGTGTGGATTTGACATTAAGATGACCGTAACATGTGGCCCTCGGACATAAAGTGCACATTACGAAGCCTCACCCATCTACCCTAATGACGATCATGTCACGCTGTATCTCACGACTTCCCTCCTTAAGGGCTATAAGGAGAACTGCTTCTGAAGTGTAATGGGCTTTGTGTCTTGCAAGATTTTTCTTTGGAGATAACTGATGTTAAGATGTAAAATTTACAAGACTACGGCTACCTGCTGAGTCATTTGTTGCGATGCCAATGTGAGGAAAATTAAGGGAAAAGGTTCTCGAGCTCAAGATAAAAATTACCGCAACAATTAAAGAAAAAAGTAAGGATTTCCCAATCTAACTTCCTCCCAACTATTTGTAAGCAAGACCTGCTACCTTTGTACCCACGAGGACGAAGATATATGTGAACAGCCGACGCCAGCAACACAGGATTCAAACGAACGCTGATACCATCTGCC
>BOPN01005661.1:65000-67500 GCA_017312705.2 Penaeus japonicus | reverse complement strand
AGGCAATTTGAAGCCAACCCCACTTCCATCCCTATATCGATTGTCAGGCACAGCGCCCCCTCCATTAGACGGGATGCAATTGCTAACAGACAAACGGATAACACATTCGACATCCTATGTTTGTTCACCAAGAGGTATGACAAAGAATATTCACGCAAGAGCTTCGTCACTACCACCGGGCTGCAAGACTTTAAGCCATCCCAGCACCAGATACGGCAGAGGTCGGAGAGTGACCAAAATCCATCCTGTGAGTCACCATTTGAGATCCTGTCACATGAACTGTGCCAGAGCCAGGGTCGGGAGGACCAACGACAACCTGTATAAATGGGGACGAGCAGGCAGTGCTGCATGTCTATGTGGAGAGCCTAACCAGACCATAGATTATGTTCTCAAGAATTGCAAGTTAGGACCAACTCCGATTAAGGTCTAATGGAAGCCAATCCTACTGCCCGGCAGTGGACTCGGCGGTGCAGTGATAAAATGTGACGATATGTAAGTATATATATATNTAACACTATGTCAGAAATCCACCCTGTTTACTTGCGATGAATAAACCGTGCAGTTTGTTACAGCGGTCATGTTCAAGATATATCCTGTCCTGTCCAGCTGAAAGTATATCAATTAAACTAAATCGTTTGTACCGTAATGGCGGCGATTTTACCCTCTGCTGGTGATCCCAAACGCCGATATTATTCGATTCATCAAGAAACACACACACACACGCACATACAGTCACGCGCGTGTGTGTTTCTTCTTTCCTTTCAACCCTTTTCTTCCTTTCTCGCCAGATTTTGCAATCGCCAAGAAGTTGTAATCTGGTCCACGTCTGTGTCTTGTCCTAAGGTGTGCACGCGTCTCCAAAGACACTACCGAAGTTCTCTTGAAATTGCAAACGACAGAAGTTCACTCGTAGGCATGTGTGGTGTGTGGTGTTGTCGGTGCTCACGGGAGTTGAACGTGTAGTTCCTCCCTCTTTGTCGGCTGCCTTTGTCTTTCTCATATACATACATACACATACTACACACACACACACACACGCACATGCCCACGCACACGCACGAACACATACATACATACATACATACATACATACACACACACACACACACACACATATACATATACACATACATACACACACACACACATACACATATGCACACACACACACATAGATACATACATATATATATATATATATATGTATGTATCTATGTGTGTGTGTGTGCATATGTGTATGTGTGTGTGTGTGTATGTATGTGTATATGTATATGTGTGTGTGTGTGTGTGTGTGTATGTATGTATGTATGTATGTATGTATGTGTTCGTGCGTGTGCGTGGGCATGTGCGTGTGTGTGTGTGTGTGTAGTATGTGTATGTATGTATATGAGAAAGACAAAGGCAGCCGACAAAGAGGGAGGAACTACACGTTCAACTCCCGTGAGCACCGACAACACCACACACCACACATGCCTACGAGTGAACTTCTGTCGTTTGCAATTTCAAGAGAACTTCGGTAGTGTCTTTGGAGACGCGTGCACACCTTAGGACAAGACACAGACGTGGACCAGATTACAACTTCTTGGCGATTGCAAAATCTGGCGAGAAAGGAAGAAAAGGGTTGAAAGGAAAGAAGAAACACACACGCGCGTGACTGTATGTGCGTGTGTGTGTGTGTTTCTTGATGAATCGAATAATATCGGCGTTTGGGATCACCAGCAGAGGGTAAAATCGCCGCCATTACGGTACAAACGATTTAGTTTAATTGATATACTTTCAGCTGGACAGGACAGGATATATCTTGAACATGACCGCTGTAACAAACTGCACGGTTTATTCATCGCAAGTAAACAGGGTGGATTTCTGACATAGTGTTAGTACACTCAAGTTGTCCTCTAGCTACAGAGCATTATGCATGAGTTGATTAAAATTCCCTTCCTGCTCACAACAAGTTACGCCAGCAGAAAAGAGTTGAGATTTCTGAATACCCACGATCCTAGTTGATGAATATATACGCCCCAGGGGGTATACCAACTTTGCGATACCAGCTAACTACCAGCTATATTAGCTGCGATACCAGCTAATATAGCAAAACTGCTATTAAATAGCGTTAACCGGATCGTTGTATTTCAAACACTGAAATGTATTAACAAAAAAAAAATACAGCAAAAGCATTAATTTTGTTGCATTACTCAACGGCAGTTTACCCTAATCTGTTCGTTCATAGCCGATACAATACAGCTCTACTAAAATGTATCAGAATTAATGTACGGGAACCCAAATAAAACGTTTGCACAATACCATTTTATATTGTATATGTATAAAAGTGTTAACAATATATATCACAGATGTATAAGTCGATACAAACTAACAAGCCTACTAAAGTTTCAGTCACAATGTCATGACACAATAAACCGAATTTATTTAAACATAAATAATCTTACGCATATCTCACTCTATAAGCCCCATCTCAGCCCTGTGTTATGCGATATGTTACACA
>BOPN01005661.1:47500-50000 GCA_017312705.2 Penaeus japonicus | reverse complement strand
GCAGGGTATGGCTCTTTCTTCCCCTCTTGTCGTCCTCTTTTTCCTTCTTCTTCTTCTTTTTGACTTTCTCTTTTTCTTTTCCTTTTTTTCTGGGTAGATATTTTTTGTAATGTTTTCTTGTTGTTGACTGTGTTCAGATGTTGGAAGTTTATATATCCTTTGGCGTTTTTATAGTTGGTTTACTTTTTTTTTTTTGGGGGGGGGGGGAGTTCCTGTCTTTTAAGAGGTTTATAACTCTCTTTTCTCTTTCTATTTGTTTTAGAGGTTTTCCATTTTCTCTCTCTTTCTCTCTTCCTTCCCCCCTCCTCCTCTCCCTCTTTCATCCTCTTCTCTCTCTCTCTCTTTCTCAGCTCCTACCCCTGCTCTTCTCTCTCTTTCCTCCCCTCCTCTCTCTCTCTCTCGCTACCCTCATCCCTCTCTCTCTCCCGCCTCTTTTCCTCGCTCTGAACCATACCTCCCATTTTTATCTCCCTCTCTTCGTCCCCTAGCCCGCATCTCGTCCCCTACCCCTGCCCCTAATCCAGCGCCACTGCCACGCGTTTATGGACACCCAAACATTCATTCCCGAATATTCCCAATCACCCTTAGGCTCGCCAAGTCCCGGTTTGCGAGCGGACATAACCTCAACTTTGACGATTGTGCGTCACATTTCACAGATAACTTGACCCCGAGACCACACGCGTTACTTTGCTCTTCTTGCGCGGAAGGAGTTTGGTGTGCTTCCTGAAGGGGTCGGAAGGGACGGAAGCTGTAGGAAGGGTAATGAGGGACGGAAGAGATAGGTTTGGAAGGGAAGGGGCATGAAGGGGTGGCAGGGACGTGAAGGGAAATGGAGTGATGGAAGAAATCGGAAGGGAAGGGATATGATGGGCTGGGTGAGACAAGGGGAGAAATGAAGGGACGGAAGAGATAAGAAGGGAAATAAAGGGACAGGATAGATAGGAAGGGGAAAGAACTAAAGTGGAGGAGGAGAAAGGAAGAATGAGAAATAAAAAATAAGGGAAATGAAGGTACAGTAGAGAAGGGAAGGAAAATGAAAGGAAGTAAGAGAAATGAACGAAAATAAAGGTACAATAAAGAAGAGAAAGAAAATGTAGGGCCGAAGGAGAAGAAGAAGGCAAATGAAGAACGAAGGAGAAAGAAAATGAAATGAAGAAGCAGAAGAAGAAGAAAAAATGGAAGGAAAGCAAATAAAGAGAGAGGGGGGGAGGGAGGTCAGGCGTACTTTTTGAGGGGGAATGTTTGTCTTGTGGGTTAAGCGTGTTGATTGAAGAGTTTCCTTTGCGTCTGAGCAAGTTATGTTAATCTTTATGTGTCCCGAAAGTTTACCTGGAGAGTTGATTTTATGCTTTAAAATCTAATCTTTCTATTCTTGGGGATGATGGTCTGTTTGAAGAATTAGTTATGCACCCATGGGGTTCATTTTTTAATGTGAGTTGTAAGTCAGTTGCTTAGGTAGTTAATTACGCTTTTTTTTATATCTTTTTGGTGTTGATGATGTGGTAGGGGTCTCCTTGGTAATTTGTATGTTTATACCGGAGGGGCAAAATGTAGGCTATGAACCATACCTCTTATTTTGATCTCCCTCTTTCGTCCTTTAGCCCGCATCTCGCCCTCCTATCCCTGTCCCTATTCCAGCGCCTAAACATTCATTCCCGAATATTCCAAATCACCTTAGGCTCGCCAAGTCTTGGTTTACGAGCGGACATAATATTCAATTATGAATTATTTCTTTAGGGTGTCTTCTAATCTACTCGTTCCTTCGTTATCAAAGATAATTCATAATGCCCCCCCCCAAAAAAAAAAAAAGAAAAAACAACAACTGTAACGCGACCATCTGCTCCCTGCAAAATGGAAAAACATGATAATGATGACAAAAAAAGGAAATAAAAATAGAGCTACAAGGGACAATACATGTCTTCTAATTTACAGCAATATGTCCATGGATCAGCACTTCAATGTACTCTGCTGTATATTGCGAAGTTTAACAATTTAATTTTAGAGTCAATCATGTCGGACAGTTTCGCTCCGGCAATGCCATTTGCTATGCTATTGCAATGTCATTTTATTGTATGATCATAATTGTTGTTTTATTTTCTTTAAGTTGTTCGTAATGGTGAATTATACAGGTTTAATTATTATATTATCCTTATTATCATTATCAATGTAATCATAATCATAATTATAATCATCTTTATTATCATTCCACTATCATCATCATTATTACCATCATCTTCATTATCATTATTATCATTATCACTATCTTTTTCATATCACCAACATATCATAACCATCAGTATAATCATCAGTATTATTAATATTATTCATACTAACATTAATGAGGTCATTGCGCTATAGTCTATAGTCTTGTTAACATTGCTATCAACTGTTCATGTTATAGCGTGAGTGGCCTATTTACGTAAACTGAATTCATATATAGCCTTTAAAGTTACCATCATTGTTATTGTTTTATATATCTATGTTACTATCGTTTTTCTAT
>BOPN01005661.1:12500-15000 GCA_017312705.2 Penaeus japonicus | reverse complement strand
TCTTCTTATTATTATAATCCTTGTATTACTATTGTAGTAATTATTTCGTAAAATAGCTGTTACACCGTATCATCTTACTTCATATTCTCCTCAGAACCATTTCATTTTACTTTCATCATGATTTAATTTCTCTAGATTTCAGGATTTCAGTAATCCTGCATGGAGCGAAAAATACACAGCGAGATACAAGTTGAGACCGGTTAATTTGATAAAACACAGATCTGTTACATACATTTTGGAAAATAGGTATATCAGTACAGGGAAATGGGGCTGGCTCCTGATTGGTCGGAAAGGAGCTCGGGCATGGCGAGAATGGTACTACGAAATCGGTCTTGTGTTTCAGCGGGGTCGCCGCATGTTCCGTGGGTGTTACAAGGGCTCCCCTGTTAAAGAGGCTTTGGCTGAGTTGGTGGAGAGGGCGTCCTGTTCGAGCGTTGGCGTAGGTAGGCGGACTACATATAGGTTAGGTGGGCCTTGATTGGTCAGTCGATCCTGGGGTCTCTGTGGGGTGTGAGGGGAGGGGCGTCTGCAGGAGATGGGGCTGGTGTAGGGGTTTCATCGTCTCCGAGGTAGGAGATCGATTGAGGTCCAATCGCTGCGGCCGTTCAGGCTAAGGCGATGGGCCGACGAGAACCCAGGGGAGTTGATCTTTCCCGTCAGGTCTGGGGCAGCAGTCTTGGGCAGTGGCTTGTTCTATGAGGAATACTTTGTGCCAGTGTGTGGAGTGTTTGGTGGCAGTGAATAGGTATTCAGCGCCTTCCAACAGTGGTAGCTGGCTGATGATGTCAACATGGAGATGACCGAACCGGTGCTTAGACTATGGAAATTTTCCTATTCCAGATGTGGTGTGATGGCTCTGTTTGCTTGTCTGGCAGGCGTTGCAGCATCGGTACCAGTCTTTTATTTATATTATCCTAAATAACTTTTGTATTCTGAGCTTAGAGGTGGAAGTGAGTACCTTGCAGTGGAACTGCTTGGGGATGAAGGGATGGGACGGCCGGTACTTACATCGCAAAGCAGAGTATGGGAGTTGTCACCATAGACCGGTGGTGGATACACGAAAGGCGGCCGTCTCAGGATCCCTCTGGCTTGCTCAGAGTGGTTAATCCCAAGGTATTCAGCGTTGGTTTCGATTCGGGAGAGGGAGAGAGCGTCAGCAATTGGGTTTCTCTTTCTCGGCACGTATTCCGCGGAGCAATTGAATTCGGCAATACTGGGAAGGTGGCAGTGCTGGGCAGACCAGCCTTCATCAGCCTTGGTGAAAGCATGAACTAAGGGCCGATGATTTGTTTGGATGGTGAAGTTGACTGAAGACAGCGGATAGTTTGCGGTCGGCGGTGGTGTATTTCAACTCGGCATGACGGAGCTTTCTGTTTAAGAAGCGAATTGGAAGGGGTTTGCTGTTAACTAATTGCTCGATGACCGCCCCAACTGCAACAATCGCTAGAGTCCGTGTTGAGGGTGAGAACGGTGCGACAATGTTGGGGCTGATACAAGGGCACCATTAGTGGCGTCGAATATTTGTTGCTGGTCGGTTCCCTGTACCAGGTGCTTTGGCTTCCCGAACAGGGCCTTATGGAGGGGTCCCATTGTGTTGATACCAGGGAAGAAGCAGTGGTTGTAGTCGACTATACCAATGAATTTCTGTCGTAACACACGACCAATCTTTCATGTATGGATGAGGGTAGTGGTCAGGATCGGAGATGAGGTTCAGGCGTCGGTAGTCATCACAAGGTTTCCAGGTCCCGTCATTTTTTTTTTTTTTTTTTTTTTTTTTTTTTTTTAAGAGATGCAAAGGCAATACCCATGACCTCAAGGCTTTCTGGTAGATACCCATGTACTCCATTTCAGTAAAGATTTGCTTGGCTGTTTGAAGCTACTCAGATAATAGGCACCTAGACTAGGAGTCCACCGGGGGTCCCGTAGTTTTTACATGGTGGAGGATACCATGTTTGGCGGCCTGGCCATGTTTTTGAAGGAGTTCAGGTCGGAAGACTTCAGGAAACTCTTGGTAGAAAATACCACATCGGTTGATATCTTACATAACCCTTATACATTGGGTGAAACTACATTTCTCAATGGAAATGTAAAAGACTACTATTAAATGCAGATAGTTATAGGTAATGTATTATATTTCCTGTAAGTTTCATTACCTATTTATACACATAAATAATCCCAAGATAGTGATACTATGATTTTTTATTATCATATTTTCATACTAAATCACTACAAGTATAGACTAATCCAAAATGGAATAGAAACGTCCTATTCCATTCTTTTATCTTAACACATATATAAATAATCTGATGAATTCCCTTTTTTTTAATGTGTTGTGAAAAAAAAAAAAAAAAAAAAAAAAAAAAAAATATATATATATATATATATATATATATATATATCAATTATGAGTAAGAACAGTTACCAAGATAAGGAATCGTACATCCAAGGTTTTAATTGTAAGGCAGTCTACTTTATTGTTGTACTTTGAATATTATTATGT
>BOPN01005661.1:0-5000 GCA_017312705.2 Penaeus japonicus | reverse complement strand
GAATTTCAACGCCAGAATGCTGGTAGCCGTTGCTCTAACCATCGCGCTTTTAACGAGTCAGACGGTGCTGACGTACGTAGCATAGACTCTACAGCCATCAATTGCAACGGTAATAACCATCGTGCCATACCACCTTCGCCACCTCGGGGTATGTTTTTAAGAGAACCATCTGACCCGACTCCTGTACATCCTGTTCTCATCGCCGATCGTCCCGAACCGATCTGTTGTTTTTTTTTCTTTCTTTCAAAAACACCTGCATCTCTTCCTCTGCAGCGGAATAATGAAGTAAACACCTGGCTGCGGCAGATCGAGTTGTTGGCGCGACCTAACACAGACGCAGGCCGCATCACAGCTGCACGCACTCGATGCTCCGGTGATGCCGAACTTATAATCAACTCTGAAATATTTGATGGAATCGCGTCTTGGCTAGATTTTAAGGCTACAATCAAACGTAAGTTTGGGGGTACTGCTAGTGCTGCCGAGTTTCTTTCTTTGCTTTCCAAGAAGAGAATGAGAGATCATCAGTCACCCCAAGATCTTTACCAGGAGATTCAGGGAGCAGTTCTTGCAGGTGCACGTGATTATGCACGTTCTCTAGGACCGACAGAAGAACTTATCCGTCGCACATTTCTGCAAGGTCTTCCATCATGGTTGCAAGAAGCAGTTTCCGTCCGAGACCAAGATTACGTGGAGGATTTAGTGGCTGCCGGTCAACGATGCTGGACTGCTCGTCAACATGCACGACCGTTGGCGCTCCATGTTGCTGCTTCCGGTCGAAGGGATGAACCCTATTGTGCTTACCATAGACGTTCAGGACACCTCACACGAGATTGCAAGAGGAAACCGCAAGGTAGTGAATGTTGGTCTTGCAAATGGAGAGGGCATGTAAGAAGAAATTGTCCCTTTCGTAACAACGAACAAAGCAGCCGAAGCCCAGAGCGAAATAAATAATGCAACAAAGATTAATGGTGCAAAAAAATGGTGTTTGCTTGACACAGGGAGCGAGGCTACTTTGATTAAGTCTCGTACACAGGCGAAAATTCACCTGAAGCACCACCATGAAACACGACGTAAACTTTCAGGAGTCACTGGTACAGATCTTCGCGTCACAGCAGAGCACGATGTCCGGTTTGAACTCTCTGCAGACAGATCTTTTTCTCATCGTGTTTGTATAGTCGAAAATATACATTTTCCTGGTGATGTTCTCATAGGCATGGATTTGTTGCGTAGGCTTAACTTTAAATTAGTTGCCAGTCATTATCCTCGCAAGGCTTACCTGGCACTTAATGGAATTCGCTTCCCTGTAACATTCTCTGACCACCAGGGATTGCAGATACGTGTCATCAAGAGCCACGCTCCATCTCAGGTTTCAGTCACTGCTATAAAAGAATTTCGATCTCCAGCTGATCATGTAATAAAAGCTCATGCTCCTCGCACCATGAACATCCCTCCACACTCCGGTGTTTTCGTATCTATGAAAGTACCCTCATCACTCGAGAAAGCGAAAAACGTATTGATCGTCTCTGCTACAGATGTCGTCACCATTCCTCGATCTCTTGTCTCACCTCGAGATGGATTACTTTCAGTGTGGGCGGTTAATTTCGGACCGTATCGTCTACGTTTGCGTTGCGGAACTTTGCTTGCAACACTTCATGATGTTATTGAAGACGACGATCGTCAACATGCAGTTACTGATGTTGCAACAAAGGAAAGTTCGTGTGAACTTCATCCTGCTAAACCTTCTAATGTTCCAGAAAATATTGTAGGTTCTGTTGATACTTCCGAAAGCTTTACTGCTGCTGAGGAGTTTGCTGAATTTACTGAATCTAATAACATGCTTGATTCAGAGATTGAAGAGAATCAAACCTTCGAGTTTGACGATGATTTTGATCATTTTTATGGTGAGATGGATTTTGGATATCGGCCTGACGAGTTCCATATTTTCGATGAACTGACTTTTGATGACCTTCCTGAAGGCCCGTCAGGTGTATCAGCTGTTCGTGAGAAATCATCGGTGTCTGAAGATGCATCTGTCGCCACATCGACACTCACCAACCTGCCAACACCTGTAAATGAGAATGAAGAGATCTTGCCACCGCTAGGTCACCTGAATGATGATGACCAATCACGTGTTTATGAGTTGCTAAATACGTTTCCAAAGCTCTTTAGTCAAGACACAATGGAAGTGGGCACAGTGCCAAACGTAACACATCGGATACCTACAGGAGATGCAGCACCTACAGTGGCTCGCCAATGGAGACTTCCATATACCAGTCGCCAGATCATTAGGGATCAGTGTAATTCAATGGCTTCTGCAGGTGTCATAGAGCCTTCCACCAGTCCTTGGCTCTCGCCTGTAGTACTCGTTCGAAAACCTAATGGGTCTGAGATTCTGTGTGGACTTTCGAACAATTAATGCGCTTACCACCGCAGACTCCTATCCACTTCCACCTATTCAACAAATGCACGATGATCTGAGTGATTCAAAAATCTTCACTTCATTAGATGCACGAAGCGCATATTGGGCGATACCTGTCGAGGAGGCTGATCGCACCAAGACAGCTTTCAGCGACGGTGCCCGTGTCTGGCAATTTCGAAGGATGCCTTATGGATTGCGCACTGCTCCTCAGACGTTTCAAAGAACGATCAACATGGTGCTATAGTCAGTGCTTGGTCGACATACTGCTGCCTATCTCGATGACATTGTGGTGTTTAGCAACAACATGGATGAACACCTGACTCACCTGCAGGAAACCTTGGAGTTGGTACATGATGCTGGACTTAGACTTAATCCTTCTAAGTGTCAGATTGCAGTTCGGGAATTTAAATTTTTGGGTTTTATTTGTTCACAGAATGGCATTGCACCCGATCCTGAAAAAGTTCAAGCAAGTAGCCAAATGTCTAGACCGAGAGATGCTAAGGGAGTCAGACGATTTTTAGGAGCTGCCTGATTTTTTCGACGCCACATTCAGAACTTTGCAAAGATTGCTACCCTGACCCGGAAGAATGTCAAGTTTTCTTGGTCTGACCAATGTCAAAAAGCTTTTGAAGAATTAAAGTCCGCCCTTGTGCCTGCACCTGTTCTACGTAACCCTGATTACAACCGTCCTTTCGAAATTCATGTTGATGCTTCTAAGCTCGCTATTGGTGCATGTCTCATGCAGAGAGATTGTGAAGGTGTTCCAAATGCTATAGCCTATTTCAGTAGGAAAATAAGAGGCGCTGAAGTTCGCTACAGTGCCACTGATAGCGAAGCATTAGCAGTGGTTGAGTCAGTCAGGGCTTTTGATCCATATGTATATGGGAAGAAGTTTATTATATATACAGATCACAAGCCACTCACGTATGTATTTTTAAGGAAAACGAAGAGGAGACAGATGTCCAGATGGAGTGTTGACCTGCAGCACTATGACTATGAAATAAGATATCGTCAAGGGGCAGTTCATCACGTCCCTGATATGGTTTCAAGGGCAGCCATTGCAACTGTTGCAGCTGCCAGTCAACTCGAATCTAAAGATCCAGAAGTTCTTCGTACAGAGCAAGAAAAAGACCCTGTATGGGCTGAGGTTATTAAATATCTAGAGGAGGGATCATTGCCAACAGTAAAGTTGCCAGCTTCCATTTCGGAGTTTGAATTAGTTAACGGTGTAATTTATCACCTGAGGGAGATGCCAGACCGTATTCTTCGCCGTGTTGTTGTGCCCCAGCATCTGAGAAGATCTGCCATGCGACTCGCCCATGCATCACCCCTTTCTGCTCACCCTGGAGTTTTCAGGACTTTTAATAAAGCTAAACAGTTATTCTTCTTCCAGAATGTGCTTGCTTATGCTAAGAAGTATGTCAAGGAATGTGAAGAATGTCAACACAGAAAGGGCCATGCTTCTAAGATTGCACCACTTGCATCTGCTCCAGTCGTATCCAGACCTCTAGAACGAGTTTCAGCAGACCTTATAACTTTACCTACTACACTGTAAAGGGTTTTATCTGGTGGTTTCACATCAATTGTTGTCAGTCGCTGACTGACCATTTGGTCGTTTGTTTGTTTGTGTGTGTGTGCAAATTCCATTTTGATTTCCCGCCACCAAAGCAACGTAGGTGACCCACTCAGCATGGACTTAGCTCCGGTCTTCTCGCCTATTCACACTCATGTGAGTATACTCTAATTTACTAATATTATCTCCTGATACACTTCGATTATATTAGTGTATATATTGTGAAAATGAATATTATTGCTATTTTACAATGTTATTTTTCTAGCCTCCATAGGTGAATGCAGATAAGCTGTTAAACTGCTGTTCTGGTATTACTGTTCTGATATTGCTGTCATAACTGACCCGAGTTGTGCTCTGGTGCCACAGCCTTTGGCTCCACAACCTCTGGTGCCACTACTTCCGGTGTTACATCCTGAATATCAAGAATACCGCCTGCTTCATACCAAACAAAGACTACAATATCTATATTGTTTGTGTTGTGTTCTGTTTATTTTGTTGCTGTAAATAAGTGTAAATATATGTGGTTTGGATATGACCAAGTTTGCTTTTTAAACCTCGAGTGTCTTAATCATTCCAAGGATCATAAATAAAAGAAACCAAAGGGGCCAAAAAGACCTTGAATAATAACAACACCCCTGACATACACCAGCAGGAAATACGTATGTGCTTGTTCTTGTTGATCATTTATCTCGCTTTGTAGAATTAGTCCCATTGCCGAACAAAAAGGCAAAGACCATCGCTCAAGCAATCATTGATAATTTCATAACTTTATGGGCCGCCACTTGAACTGCAAACTGATGGAGGTGCTGAATTCAAAAATGATTTACTTGCAACTGTTTTAGAGGAACTTCATGTCACATTTAAGTTAACTGTGCCACACATGCCACAAAGTAATGATATTGTTGAAAGAACAAACCGGGTAGTAAAAGATGCACTTGTTAGTATGTGTGCTAGGGAATCTCATTACTGGGATGAAGTATTGCCTCAGGTGAGATTTGCTCTGAACAC
>BOPN01005660.1:67500-70000 GCA_017312705.2 Penaeus japonicus | reverse complement strand
TCATAATCATCATCATTTTCGTTACTGTTTTCGTCATCATCATTGTTATTACCATTAACATGGCTACTGATTTTGTTATTTTCAGTATCAATGATATTGTTGTTATTATTATTATTATTATTGTCTTTATTATCATGATCATTTTGTTATCATTATAACTGTCATTATCATCACTATTGTTGTTATCTTTATCATTATCATAATCATCATTATCAGCATCAATATCACTGATATCACAATTATTATCATTATAATAATTTATTATCATTAATATAATTTTTATTATCATCATTATCATCATCATTATTATCGTTATCATTATTGCTATTATTATTATCATAATTGCTATTATTATTATTATCATTATTATTAGCACATTACTATCGTGTTTTATCGTTATCCCAGTCATCATAACTATCATTATTATCATCGTAGCCAATTTGTTATCATTAATATTACTATTACTATTAGAACTATAACTCATTAAAAGTTAAGGAAAATATCTGAACAAATTAAAAAAAAGCAAAAAGATCAAAATCAAATGAAGCAAAATAAAAAGAGAGCAAAATAAGCCAGGAAGAAAAAAGAAAAAAGAAAAAGAAAATAGAAAACAAACCTCCTTCAACACCCTCGTACCCCATCCCCCACCCCGGCCCACCCCCACCCCCGCCGTGACGTCACGCGGCCAGGAGCGGGATCTTCAATAGGTCCTCGTTGACACCAAAGCTATTAGAAAGACGAATGAAAATTTAGGAGAGTTGAGAAAGGGGGCAAGAAAATATGAGTTGGCGAGATACAACAACGAAGAACGAAGTTGGAGTGTGAAAGAGAGGCAGAGGAGGAGGAGGAGGGAAGGGGGCTGGAGGGAGGAGGGGGGGGGGATTGGGTTGAGGTAGGTGAGAGAGATGGGGTAGGTATGAGTTAAGGGGGTGAGGGGGGGTTATGAGGTAGGGGGTGATGGGGGGTTATGAGGCAGGGGGTTGATGGGGGGGGGGTTATGAGGTAGGGGGCGAGGGCGGTTATGAAGTTGGGGAAGGGAGGAGGGAGAGAAGAAGGACGTGGAAAGGGAAGGGGTAAATGGAATGGGGAAGTGGAATGGGGAGGATGAGAAGGGGGAAGGAAAGGGGTAAGGGGGTAGGGAGAGGGAGATGAGATAAGGGAAGGAGAGATGAAGGAGGAGAAGAAGGGGAGGGGGAAGGGGAAGAAAAAAGGGAAAGAAAGTGGAGAAGAGGAAGGGGGATTGGAAATGAAGAGAAGAAGGAAAAGGGGAAGTGGAGAGAAGATGGCTAGAAGCAGAAAAGGAAAAATAGGAATGAGAAGATAAAAAAAGAAAGAACATTAACAAGAAGAAGAAGGGAAAGGGAGAGGATATGGATAAGGGAAAGGAGGAGAAGAACAAAAAACGCTTTGTGTTGTGACTGCAATATATATATATATATATATATATATATATATACATATGTAAATATACTTTCTTTTCTCTCTTTCTTTTCTTTTCTTTTTGTGTCTCTTCTTTTTCCTTCGTTATTCTTTTTTTTAGATTTTTTGTCATTCGTCCGGTAATAAACATTGCAAAAGTAGTTTATTTATATCAACAGCGAAGGGAATTTGCACATGAGACGGGCCGCTGTAAACACGTGTATGTCTATAAATATGCATGGCCGTCCATGGGAACTAGATTGAACTGAGTCTGATAAAATTAATGTAAAATAAGTGTACATATTCAAGTAACATTTTCTTTATCATTAGCATAATTATGTCATATTTTCTTCATCAACAGATAAATTACTTTTATGTTAATGATGGAAATAAGGTTGATATATCATTAAGTTCTCTTCACACACACACACACGCACACGCACACGCACGCACGCATACACACACACACACACACACACACACACACACACACACACACACACACACACACACACACACACACACACACACACACACACACACATATACACACACACACACGCACACACACACACACACACACACACACACACACACACACACAGACACACACACACACACGCACACATGCAAGTCAGCAAATAACCGCCCATTAGACTCGTACCATTATCTAAAATCCCTTCGTGACAAAACATTTCTTTGTCAATCGTCTTAACAAATCTTTCTCTCGATTCATTTCCTTCCTCCCTTCTGTTTAACTCCTCCGCCTTGACTACTTTATATTTTCATGTCAATGTCTCTTTCTCTCTCTCCGTAATCTTCACTCCAGCGAAAGTTCTATTTATTACACCATTATTCTTATAGTTCTTACTCTCTCTCTCTCTATTCCGTTCTCTCTCTCTCTCTCTCTCTCTCTCTCTCTCTCTCTCTCTCTCTCTCTCTCTCTCTCTCTCTCTCTCTCTCTCTCTCTCTCTCTCTCTCTCTCTCTCTCTCTCTCTCTCTCTCTCTCTCTCTCTCTCTCTCTCTCTCTCTCCTTAGGAAAGCACGTCGTCTAATTCATACTATGTGTCGACAGGAGCAG
>BOPN01005660.1:57500-60000 GCA_017312705.2 Penaeus japonicus | reverse complement strand
AAATTCTTTTTCAAAATCATGTTTCCTTAGAATGTGTCCAGTTAATGCTATCTTCCTTTTGTTCATGGCTGTTAACAGTCTTTCATTGTAATTGATTTTGTTTAGCTCCCATTCATTGGTTTTCTTTCTTGTCCAGCTAAGACGGATAAGCCAGCGGTAACACCACAATTCAAATTCCTTTATTCTCTTGACGTCTGACTGTCAACACACAGCATTCCGATCCGGAGCTGTCAATACTAAAAGCAAGAGTGTTCAAGAGTCCTTTCTCCGTTGTCATGGAAATGCCTTTCGCTTTCCGAACGTTAACCAGCAAAATCATCGCACTTTTGTCTATTCCCAATCTGCTTATTATTTCCTTTGTATCGTCATAATCAGATGTAATCTGAGGTAGATGAATTCATTCACATTATCAATTATTTTGTTGTTGTTGTTATTTTCAATCTGATTTGTAATTTAATTATATATATATGTATGTATATATATATATATATATATATATATATATATATATATATATATATATATATATATATATATATATATATATATGCATACACATACATATATATATATATATATATATATATATATATATATATATATATATATATATATATATATATATATATATATATATATATATGTACATATATATATATATATATATATATATATATATATATATATATATATATATGTATATATATATATATATATATATATATATATATATATATATATATATATATATATATATATATATATATATATATATATATATATATATATATATATATATGTATATATATATACACATGTATATATATATACATATGTATATATATATACACATATATATATATGTACATATATATATATATATATATATATATATATATATATATATATATATATATGTATATATATATCGCATATGTGTGTGTATGCATATGTGTACGTGTTCGTGTGGATACCTCACAAACAACAAAAGAAACAAACACACATAGACAGGAATAAAGACAAACCGCAAAGGGAATGAATAGACAGATCCTTGAATAAGCATAAAGAAGACGAAAAAAATGAGTGAAAGCAATCTTCTCCAACCTTCTTGACGAGAAAACAAAGACATCTCAACCGAAATCTTGAGTAAATTACCTTTCTTGCCTCTCGTCGTCCTTGCCTCGGCAGGGCATTACGCTCCCTAACCCCCCACCCTTCCCTACTCCTCCCCTTCCCTCCTCGCCCTCCTTCCCTACTCCCCCATACCCCACCCCCATCCCCACCTCTATCCCCATCCACCCTTTTCCCTTTCCCCTACCACCTCCCCCATACCACCCGACCTCTATCCCCATCCCCCCCCATCCTCTTTACCCCTACCACCGCCTCCCCCCTCCCCCCTTCCCCCATGTGCAATATTGTGTTTAGTTTCACATAAAACGCCATTATTTCCGGGGATTATTTCATGTTTGTTTGGTTACTTATCTTCTCCTTAGCCCGACATTAGAGGCGATTTTCAGTGACAAACGAGGCAACTTTGGACCATATTGCAGCTGGATAATGTCTACGGCAAATATTTACGTCCGAGAGTTTCGCCATTTGCCTCGATTTTAATAGAATTATTTGTCTATATAACACTGGTGTTAACTGAGACGTACAGAGTGTACATTTCTGCCTTACAATAGTGTGTTTGGGAGATATCGTGTGTAACCGTTACATATATACAGAGATAGATAGAAAGTGAGAAAGAAAAAGACAGATAGATAGATAGATAGATATATATAGAGAAAGAGAGAGAGAGAGAGAAAGAGACAGAGAAAAAGAGATAGAGAA
Source organism: Penaeus japonicus (assembly GCA_017312705.2). Classification (NCBI taxonomy): domain Eukaryota; kingdom Metazoa; phylum Arthropoda; class Malacostraca; order Decapoda; family Penaeidae; genus Penaeus; species Penaeus japonicus. Next base: position 58,170 of record BOPN01005660.1, on the reverse strand, counting down.
AGAGACAGAGAAACAATAAAAAAAGACAGACAAACAGACAGACAAAGAAAGAGAGAGAGAGAGAGAGAGAGAAATAGAGGCTGCTAGATAGAGCGAGAATCAGTTAGCATAGAAATGACCCAGTAAGTCCACAGACCAAGATTATACAGGCATGAACATCTCCCTTTATAGTCTTGGGAGGAAGCAATCCCATAGCGATTATCCAGTGACCTTCAGACGCCCCTGATCCGAAACTGATCATCTTTAATAAGCCATAAATCTTATCCGGAGATGCTCATAACTCTGACGTATATTAAAGGGGCGATCGAGGGCAGCTATCGCTAGTATATCTAAGTGGACATATAAATCAAAATAAATATCAAGGTTGCATCGGAATTAGTAAGGGTGAGAGGCGTGTTTTCCAAGTGTGACTCGTTGCAATCGAGGATTTGCGTCTAAATTTAGCCTTTTTATCATTCGAATATACAGTTGAGATGCGTGCGTGCGTGTGTGTGTTTATGTATATATATATATATATATATATATATATATATATATATATATATATATATATATATATATATATATATATATATATATATATATATATATATATATATATATATGTATGTATGTATAAATGGATGTTTTTGGGTGTGTTCTTGTGAATAATGCCTCTACTATACGTATA
>BOPN01005660.1:32500-45000 GCA_017312705.2 Penaeus japonicus | reverse complement strand
CAGAAAAGAGAGAGAGAGAGAGAGAGAGAGAGAGAGAGAGAGAGAGAGAGAGAGAGAGAGAGAGAGAGAGAGAGAGAGAGAGAGAGAGAGAGAGAGCGAGACAGGATAAGTTCATTTCTGCTCAAGTGTGAAGGAATGTGTATATGTGTATGTATGCATGTAATTGCCATTCCCACTTATCCCAGCATAGGCGTGAGTGACCGACCATGGGTGTCAAGCAGCAGTGTCATGCACCAGCTAACACCTTGGTGCTCGGGCATGACAATGACGTCACAACTTCCCGTTTTCTGCGATCGCGAAAGAGAAGTATTTCATTTTCTCAGTTTTCGATCTTTTTTTTTCCCCCTCTCTCTCTCTCTTATATCATTTTCTATTATCTATTTATCGTCTTCCATCCTCATGTTGCTCTATGATTGACAGCGCATCAATCACGCCCACCGCACTTGCCACGGCCATCCACCGCGTACCCTAAACCGCCCACTATCCTAAGCTATTTCCACCAACGCCCATTACACCTTAACTCCCTTCCTCTCCCTTCACCTGGCCTCCCCCCACCCCTCCTCCCTCCCTTCATGTCTTTCCTTTCTTCCCTTCCTTCACCTGTCTTTCCCCTCACTCTTCCCTTCACTTCACTTCACTTGTCCTCCACCCTTCCCCCTCTCCCCTTCTTTCACCTGTCCTTCTCCTTTCCTCCCTCCTACCCTCTCTTCACCTGACTTCCCTCTCTCCTCCCTTCACCTATTATCCCCTTCCCCACCTCTCCACTCCCTTCACCTATCTCCCCCCTTCCCCACCTCTCCCCTCCCCTCACCAAGCCTGCACCCACTCCACTCCTCTCTCCTCCCTTCACCTGTCCTCCCCTCCCCTCACCTATTTTCCCCTCCCCCTTCCCCTTACTCGTCAACCACCTGCCTTAATATCAGAGTAGGATTTTTCTGTGATGTTTACCGGATTTAATTAGCATTGGAATTATATCAAAATGCAGCTGAAGTATCTTCTCCTTATTGTATGTTTATAGCTTTATTTATTTATTTTTATTTTTTTTCTTATAACGGTTTTTCCGAATTTTCGTATCATAGGGTATTTATGCTGTGGCGAGAGAGAGAGAGAAGAGTAAGGAGAGAGAGAGAGAAGAGTAAGGAGAGAGAGAGAGAAGAGTAAGGAGAGAGAGAGAGAAGAGTAAGGAGAGAGAGAGAGAAGAGTAAGGAGAGAGAGAGAGAAGAGTAAGGAGAGAGAGAGAGAAGAGTAAGGAGAGAGAGAGAGAAGAGTAAGGAGAGAGAGAGAGAAGAGTAAGGAGAGAGAGAGAGAAGAGTAAGGAGAGAGAGAGAGAAGAGTAAGGAGAGAGAGAGAGAAGAGTAAGGAGAGAGAGAGAGAAGAGTAAGGAGAGAGAGAGAGAAGAGTAAGGAGAGAGAGAGAGAAGAGTAAGGAGAGAGAGAGAGAAGAGTAAGGAGAGAGAGAGAGAAGAGTAAGGAGAGAGAGAGAGAAGAGTAAGGAGAGAGAGAGAGAAGAGTAAGGAGAGAGAGAGAGAAGAGTAAGGAGAGAGAGAGAGAAGAGTAAGGAGAGAGAGAGAGAAGAGTAAGGAGAGAGAGAGAGAAGAGTAAGGAGAGAGAGAGAGAAGAGTAAGGAGAGAGAGAGAGAAGAGTAAGGAGAGAGAGAGAGAAGAGTAAGGAGAGAGAGAGAGAAGAGTAAGGAGAGAGAGAGAGAAGAGTAAGGAGAGAGAGAGAGAAGAGTAAGGAGAGAGAGAGAGAAGAGTAAGGAGAGAGAGAGAGAAGAGTAAGGAGAGAGAGAGAGAAGAGTAAGGAGAGAGAGAGAGAAGAGTAAGGAGAGAGAGAGAGAAGAGTAAGGAGAGAGAGAGAGAAGAGTAAGGAGAGAGAGAGAGAAGAGTAAGGAGAGAGAGAGAGAAGAGTAAGGAGAGAGAGAGAGAAGAGTAAGGAGAGAGAGAGAGAAGAGTAAGGAGAGAGAGAGAGAAGAGTAAGGAGAGAGAGAGAGAAGAGTAAGGAGAGAGAGAGAGAAGAGTAAGGAGAGAGAGAGAGAAGAGTAAGGAGAGAGAGAGAGAAGAGTAAGGAGAGAGAGAGAGAAGAGTAAGGAGAGAGAGAGAGAAGAGTAAGGAGAGAGAGAGAGAAGAGTAAGGAGAGAGAGAGAGAAGAGTAAGGAGAGAGAGAGAGAAGAGTAAGGAGAGAGAGAGAGAAGAGTAAGGAGAGAGAGAGAGAAGAGTAAGGAGAGAGAGAGAGAAGAGTAAGGAGAGAGAGAGAGAGAGAGAGAGAGAGAGAGAGAGAGAGAGAGAGAGAGAGAATAAAGAAGAGAAGGAGAGAGAGAGAGAGAGAGAGGAGAGAGAGAGAGAGAGAGAGAGAGAGAGAGAGAGAGAGAGAGAGAGAGAGAGAGAGAGAGAGAGAAGAGTAAGGAGAGAGAGCGAGATATGGAGAAGAGAGGGAGAGAGAGAAAATTATTAGAGAGAGAGAGATAGATAGATAGATATATATATAGAGAGAGAGATAGATAGATGTGTATATATATATAGAGAGAGAAATTACAGAGAGAGAAATTATAGAGAGAAAAGAAAAAAATCAGAGAGAAAAAGAGGAGGATTCAGAGAGAGAGAGAGAGAGAGAGAGAGAGAGAGAGAGAGAGAGAGAGAGAGAGAGAGAGAGAGAAATTCACAGAAAGGAGAAATTCAGTTGATGCTTATATTGTCTCGGTTGGAGTTGATTTAGTAGAGTTGATGTGCATCATGATGACACAAAGGATAGAGGAAAAGAGTGAGAGAGAAATACAAAAAAATAAACCTGTAATGATGACAAGGCTAGAGGTGATGATGACGGATAGTATGACGGGAGAAGTGATGATGAGGACCGTGATGATGGAGAGTGTTCATAACCACCAATGATGACAGTGATTATGACGACTGTAGTTCCGGTTCCGTCCAATATAGCGACCCCGTTCTCTCCCTCAACCTCCCTCCTTCGCTTCCATCCTTCCACCCCCCCCCCCCCAAAAAAAAAAAAAAAGTTATCTCCCTCAAACTCCCTATCCCCCTCCCCCCCCAAAAAAAAAAAAAATGTTCTCTCCCTCCAACCTCCCTATCTTCCTTCCACCCCCCCCCCCCAAAAAAAAAAAAAAAAAAAAGAAAAAAACGTTCTCTCCCTCAACCTCCCTATCTTCCACCCACCCCCACCCCCCTTCAAAAAAAAAAAAAAAAAAAATCTCACAGTCACACTCACACTCAATCATCAACCTCTTCCCTCATACGGGCGACTACACATCCTCATTCCTCCCCGCTTGCCTTCACCTCCTCCTTCATTTCTCATTCAGCCATCTCACTCAGCTCGGCGGACGTGCTTGCATGGCCAACAGCGCCGCGTTCCTCGCCATCAGCCAGACCACATCAGCCAGGTGTTGGAAGGCTGTCAGTCAGATGTCAGCGGTCAGCCTTGCAGCAATCAGCCACAGCCACGGACGGAATGGCGGACCACGCAAACACGTATAATATATTTACTGGTACTGATTTTAAGCGTTATATATTCATGAAGGTAGACGCTTACCCGCTCCAAACTGGGGATTAGATGACATGGTATATGCATAGCTAATGTGCATGGTCAGACATGTGGATGATGAATGCGCATGACAGATATCGATGGGGATGGGGGGAGGAGGGGGGAGCGGGGATGGAGGGGGGTATACGGATGACAGGGTGAAAGGAGGAAGGGAGGGAAGGATGAGGGAGAAGGTGGAGGGAAGGAGGGAGAAGAGGAAGGGTAGGAGGAGGGGAGGGAGGAAGGAGGGAGAAGAAGGTGGCGAAGGAGTAGGGAGAATAGAGAGGAATGAAGGGAGAGGAGGTTAGTGAAGGAAGGAGGAAGAAGGAGAAGGGTAGGAGAAAAGAGGAAAGGGGATGGAAGGAAAAAATAAAGGGAAGGTGAGAAGAAGGAAGGGTAGGAGGAAAGAGAAGAAGGAATGGATGGAGAAGGGAAAGGGAGAGGAATGGAGTAAAAGAAAAGGGAAGGAAGGAAAGAAGAGGAGAAAATAGCATAAAATAGAAATACTGAAACTAGAATGTGGATGTGAAGAAGATAGATTTGATGAAGGAAGGAAGAATGTGTAGAAGGATAATATAGAAAAGTAACGGTAACAAGATGGATAGAGATAGGTGGAGGGGAGGAAATGTAACTAAGTGATAAAACGGGAATGGCATACAGATAGATAAAGAGTGAAATGAGAGAGAGAGAGAGAGAGAGAGAGAGAGAGAGAGAGAGAGAGAGAGAGAGAGAGAGAGAGAGAGAGAGAGAGAGAGAGAGAGAGAGAGAGAGAGAGAGAGAGAGAGAGAGAGAGAGAGAGAGAGAGAGAGAGAGAGAGAGAGAGAGAGAGAGAGAGAGAGAGAGAGAGGGGGGGGGGGAGTAAGAGAGAGAGAGAGAGAGAGAGAGAGAGAGAGAGAGAGAGAGAGAGAGAGAGAGAGAGAGAGAGAGAGGGAAGAGAGAGAGAGAGAGAGAGAGAGAGAGAGAGAGAGAGAGAGAGAGAGAGAGAGAGAGAGAGAGAGAGAGAGAGAGAGAGAGAGAGAGAGAGAGAGAGAGAGAGAGAGAGAGAGAGAGAAAGAGAGAAAGAAAAGAGAGAGAGAGAGAAAGAAAAGAGAGAGAGAGAGAGAGAGAAAGAGAGAGAGAAGAGAGAAAGAAAGAAAGAAAAATAGAAAGAGAGAGAGAGAGGGTGCGGGTAGAGAGAAAGAAAGAAAGGAAAAGAATAATAACCAATGAAAAAGGTCAGGAAATCACAGACTGAACCAGCCAAATACCAAAGCATTTTAAAACGTGTTACAGAATGAGTCTTCAGACATGCTCGCATATAAAGTTTGCTCTTTCAACATCAATATTATGGACATTAATCTGATTATGCATGAAGTGCACGGTCATTTCTTCCGATAAATATTCTTGAATGCAAGATTGAAAAAAACAACATAATTTTGATAATGCTAAATCAATATATAATCTGCACGTAATACTTGATTACATTGCTGTTTGATATCTAAAAATCAAACGATTATATTCATCTATTATGTCGTCGAGTAAGGTAGTAAATACATAGATTATATCAAAGAAAACTCTTCAAATGCAATGATTGGAATAGCATTCTCAATAGAAGACAAGGCACGTATTAGTAATGGAGGTAATATTAGAATTACTTATGATTGAAAATAATTGTAATTGTGATGGGAGTGGTAATAGCAATTACGGGTTAGTAAATGGTTTTAAAAAGACATGATTGACAGAAGTAATTTGTAATGGTGCGTTATTATAACATTAACAGTTGATAGGCAAGTATCAATAATCATTACGGCTCCTGTTATCTTTCTTTAGCTCTCAGCATGACATGAGCATCAATAACAAACAATGACACTGCAGTCTGAGGAACCATTATGTCAGGGTATTGCGTTGCAGTTAGTGTCGGCGGATTGACAGCACAAATGATATCAATAAAGGAATCCTGATAATCATGATGATAGTGATGATGGTAGTTACGATAGTTATAATGATGACGGTAATTGTAAGAGTGATAATGATTGTAAAAACACTAATACTAATTGATAATGATGATGATAGATAATGATGATAATAGTAATGAACTATTACAATAAACTATGATACTAACAATGAAAACGCCAATAAAAATAGAAAATAAACTGTAGATATATATGGAGCAAGAGACTTAAAATTCTTGAAAACACATCAAAATCCACAAGCCGATCATTTCTCTCATGGATGATGAAGGAAAATGACCATTCGGCACATAAGCCTTCACCTCCCCTCTTTCCCCAACTCCCGTCTTTCTCCCTATCTCTACTTCCACCTTCCCCCCCTCCCTCCCTCCCCCTCTCTCCCTCCCCCTCTCTCCCTAATACAACCTCCACTCCCTAACCCAAACCTCCCCTCTCTAATTCCCCCCCTACTTCCCTCCCACTCCTTCCACATCCTTCCTCCATCCCCACCCTCCACATCCCAACCCCCCCAACCCCCCCTCCACATCCCACCCCTCCACCCCCCCCTCCACACACCCCACACCCCACACCCCACCCCCTCCCCAGCCCAACCCACCCCACCCATCCCTCCACACCCTAACCCACCCCCTCCCCAGCCCAACCCACCCCTCCCAACCCCAACCCCCACCCCTCCTCCCCCCTCTACACCCCTACCCCCTTCGAAAAAAAAAGGAGACAGAACGATCCCAAAGACGATAAGGTCAGCGGCGGCCATGCATACGTCCTGGGTGAGATGACTATAAACTAACTCTTTCAGATCCTTTCCCGAGGCCGACGTGGGCGGAATCAGAGATAGGGGGGCGGTGGGGAGGGAGGATAAGAGGGGGGGATAGGAGGGGTGAGGGGAGAAGGATGGGAGGGGGGAGGGAGGATGGATGGGAAGGGGGGGGAGGGGGGATGGGATGGGGGGAGGGGGGATGGGATGGGGGGAGGAAGATGGGAGGGGGGGAGGGAGGGATAGATAGGAGGGGGGGAGGATAGATGGGAGGGGGAAGGGAAGATGGGAGGGGGGAGAGAGGATGGATGGGAGGGGGGGAGGGTAGATGGGAGGGGGGAAGGATGGATAGGAGGGGGAAGGGAGGATGGTGGGTGGGAGTGGGGAGGGAGGATGGGAGGGGGGAATATGAGGGATGGGAGGGGAAAGAGGATTAGGGGTGATGAAAAGGGGAAAGGGACGGGGGAAGGGAATGGGGGGGGGGTGAAAGGAGGGATAGTAGGAGAATAGGGGGGAATGGGAGGGGGTGATGGTGGCGAAGGGTGTAGGGGGAAAGGGAGAGGATATGAGAGAGGGGGTTGGGAGGGGGTGATGGGGATGTGTAAAAGGGGATATTTGGGGGAGGAGGGAATCTGAGGAGGGGAAGGGGGGAATCTGGGGAGAGGGAGGGGGAGGGGGTGGAGAGGGGATGACGGGGTAGTGGAAGTTAGGGGGGGGGACAAAACGGGAGGGGGGTAAGGCTAAGATAGGGTGGGAGGGTGGTGGGGTAGATGAGGCAGGGGGTAAGGAGTAAGATTAGGTGGAGGGTAGGGTGGGTGGGGGTAAGGTGATGGGGAATAAGGAAGGGGATTATGAGAGCAGGAGGAGGGGGAGGGAGGGTAGCAGGGTGATGGGGAAATGAATAAGGGATAACAAGAAGGGAGAGGGGGAAAGGGGGAAGGGGGGGAGGGTATAGGAGAGGGTGGGGTAATGCTGCTGGGAGTGGGTAGAGGGAGAATGGCATAATGGGGCATGTTGCAGGGGGAGGGGGAAGGAGGGGTCGTTGATACAGTGGAGGGGTGGGGGGTATATGACAGGGGGAGGGTCTGTGTGTGTGTCATCTCCATGAACCATAAATATCAACATGTCAGTTCTCATTATCGTCAACATCATCATTATCTTTATTATTATTATCATTGCTATCAATAGCAATATAATCACCAGGATTATTCTTATATTTTTACAATTACCAGTATTATGTTTATATATATATATATATATATATATATATATATATATATATATATATATACATATATATATACACACACACACACACACACACACACACACACACACACACACACACACACATATATATATATATATATATATATATATATATATATATATATATATATATATATATATATATATATATATACATATATATATATATATATATATATATATATATATATATATATATATATATATATATATATATATATATATATATGTATATATATATATTTGGCAAACATTCTACCGTGTATACACAGTAAATCTATTTTGTGTATAGTTGATTTTTCCTGTCATATATATATATATATATATATATATATATATATATATATATATATATATATATATATATATATATATATATATATATATATATATATATATATATATATATATATATATATACATATATATATATATATGTTTGTATGTATGTATACATATATATATATATATATATATATATATATATATATATATATATATATATATATATACATATATATATGTATGTATGTATGTATACATACATATATATATATATATATATATATATATATATATATATATATATATATATATATATAATATATGTATATATATTTATATGTATATATATATATATATATATATATATATATATATATATATACATATATATATAAATATAAATATATATATATATATATATATATATATATATATATATATATATATATATATATATATAAATATATTTACATATATATATATATATATATATATATATATATATATATATATATATATATATATATATATATACATATACATATATATATACATACATACGTATATATATATATATATATATATATATATATATATATATATATATATATATATATATATATATATATATGTGTGTGTATATATATATATGTATATACATGTATATATATAAATAAAGGAATAAATATATATATATATATTATATAATATAATATATATATATATATATATATATATATATATATATATATATATATATATATATATATATAATTATATGTATGTGTGTGTTTGTGTGTGTGCTCTCACTCTCACTCTTAACCTCACCCACATCCTCCCTCTAACTCTAACCACTCTCCCCCCCTCCCCTCTACCCTCTCTTTTTTCCCCTCTTCCTCCCCTCTTTTCCCTCTTCCCCTCCCCCTCCTCCCTCCTTCAGTTATTCTGACCCCTCCCTCCCCCCTTTACCCCATCCCACCCTCATACCCTCACCACCCCCCTTCCCCTTCACTCCCTCTCCCTCCCCCACTCTCCCCCCCCCCATCATTCCCTCACCACCTCCCTTCACTCCCTTCACTCCCCCTCCCCCCTCCCCCCCACCTTTCGCAGACGCCAAGTAACAGTAACTGGAAGCGATATACGGACGCGTTCGTAGCGCTGGAGTTTCCCAAGGCGACCCAGGCTCCCACGCCCATGGGCTCAGCCGCCCCCCCTTTCCTTCCTTGGATGCGCCTCGCTTTGAATTCAGCTGCTTTTCTTTTGTTTATTGATTTCTTCTTTTATTTTTGTCTTGGTTTTTATTTTCTTGTTTTTTTATCCATCTATCTTTCTTTATTTTTATTTTTTTATTATTATTTCCTTGTTTTTTTTCCATCTTTCTTTTTTTCTTTTCTTGCCTTGTTTTTCTATTTCCTTGTTTTTCCATCTTTCTTTTTTTTTCTTGTCTTGTTTTCTACTTGTTTTTTCTATCCTTCTTTTTTAGAATCGGAGCCACAACCAAAATTGTATGCAGTGCGCGGTTTGAACAACATTTCCAAACTCTGAAAAACGTCAGTGAAGAGTCAAAAATATCACGAAAACATTGGCTTTCCTAAAAAATATAGCATGTCCCCCACTTCAGACACAACCTGTATGAATTTTTGATTGACACCCGTGAAACGCGATGCCTGTCCGACGTCAAAACCTCAAACGTCAGTCTAGCCATCCGTAAAGATCCCGCAGGGCGACAGACCGAATTGGCCCTTAAGACCGGGTGGCCGAAGGGCGGAATTCTTACGCCTTGGGGAGCGCGCGTTGCGTCTGTGTGGCGTCTTCTGGCGTGCGGGGGACACTCACCGCATTTATGAGTCATTTGAGAGGGCGCGCTCCCCCGCCTTAAACCTTATCACGCGCCGTCGTAAGGGCGTGTTTAGCTCGTCCCACTCGGCTCCTTATGCCCTCCTTGCATCGCGAGGGAAGCGATGACAGCTCTTGATAATGTTTATCTTGTCAAAGTAAATTGGTGTACATGGAAAGATGACATGACAGGGACAACTCTGGAATAATGAAGTAAATCAAATAATGCTCCGCCGCAGCGAAAAATACTTTCCCTTCACATGGCCCCGTCTCAGCAGGAGGCGAGGAGGCCGCTGGGAGATCATGCAGTATGTCATGGCCTCCCGAGCGCTTCTCCGAGCGCTCTTGGCGGGAACCCGACTTGCATGACTCTTGCTCTGTTCTCATTAACTTGTTGTCAGGCCCGTAATTACGAGGTTGTTTACAGAGGCACGGGAGTGTTAAATGACCTTTTGTCTAGCGCTGAATTAATTCGCTGGCTGATATATATGTGTGTGTATGTGCGTGCGTAGACGTGAGTATTTGAGTCGCGAATATGGTCTGTATCTCATGTACTCCCGCAAGTACCGCATGGAGGAAGGCGCATAGTAGCATATGCTTGTTAACGTCACACTCGCTGATGTATGTCGCGAGTGGAACTGACGTCCTGCGCAGTCTCTTCATATGCGATCTCTCTCTCTCTCTCTCTCTCTCTCTCTCTCTCTCTCTCTCTCTCTCTCTCTCTCTCTCTCTCTCTCTCTCTCTCTCTCTCTCTCTCTCTCTCTCTCTCTCTCTCTCTCTCTCTCTCTCTCTCTCTCTTTCTTATCCTCCTCCCCCCACCCATCCATCTCTTTCTCCCCTAAAGCCAGCTTTATAAACAACAATTTCACTCCGTTCTAATTTTCCGTTTAAGATTACCTCTTGATTATCTTTTTCTATCCATCCGCCTCATTCGTTTTTTACCGTCCCCTTCCTTCCTTCATGTATTTCACGCTTATAATGATCGCACGGCAGGCAGCTGTCAGCGAAGGCGTCGTGAAGGGAATATGAAATCATGCAAGACTCCTAAGTTGCCCTGCATGGCATGTTCCTGCCTTCTCTCTCTCTCTCTCTCTCTCTCTCTCTCTCTCTCTCTCTCTCTCTCTCTCTCTCTCTCTCTCTCTCTCCCCTCCCCCCTCTCTCTCTCTCTCTCTTTTTAACAATTTCTTTCTCTCTTTTTCCTTCATAATCTCCCCCCAGTCTCTCTGTCTGCAATGTCCTGAAGCAACGATGCGTTATAAACACTAACCGCCAAGTTCTTTGTGCTTGCAGGATAGGAAAATATAGATAGAGAGAGAAAGAGAGGAGAGAGAGAGAGAGGAGAGAGAGAGAGAGAGAGAGAGAGAGAGAGAGAGAGAGAGAGAGAGAGAGAGAGAGAGAGAGAGAGAGAGAGAGAGAGAGAGAGAGAGAGAGAGAGAGAGAGATTTAGAAGTACTGATAGAAAAGGGGTTAGGAAGGGGAAAGAAAATGGAATAGGGGTGGAGAAGAGAGGGTATAGGAAGGGAACAAGATAGGGTAGATAGGGAGAAAGGGGAGGAGCGAAAGGGTATAGAAGACGAAGAGGAAGAGGGAGAGAAAAGGCAGAGCAAGACCGGAATGTGCAAGGAGAGAGGGTACTTTAGAGGAGGAGGAAGAGGAAAGGGAGGAGGAGGAGGAGGAGGAGGAGGAAGAGGAGGGGAAGAGGAGGAGGAGTAGATGAAGGAAGAGGAGGGGGAGGAGGAGGAAGAAGAGGAAAAAGAAGAGGAGGAAGATGAAAAGGAGGAGGAGAAGGAGAAGGATGAGAAGGAAGGGGAAGGGGGATAAAATGTAGACGGGAAGGAGAACGGATTAACCCTAGCAAGGGAAAGAGAAGAAAGAGGAGAAAACTGTAGACTGTAGATTGGGCGGAGAAATAGGTAGGGCGAGAGGGGGGGAGGGAAGGGAGACGGAAGGGAAGGGGTGGGAGGGGTAGGGGGGGCAGGGTACACCAGGCTCTACCGGGGCGGCAACTGTCACGATTCATTTCAATCAGCCGTCACTCAAGCTCGAGGCGGCGTCAAAGCTCGCAGCGTGATGAATATATGCTTTAGGGTGACGACACGCGCGCACTCCAGAGGGACGGGGGCTGTGATACGGCGGGCCACGCAGACACGCCGCCCGTCACGCGAGGGCGGCGCGCTGTATCTTTTCTTTGTGATTTCTCTTCGGCGTTTTAGAACCTTTTTTTTATCTCGTTTGATAGATCTTAGTTTGAACCTCTTCCTTGTTCCGCATGATTCGTTTTTGAACCTCTATCTTGTTTGATATCTCTTAGTCTGAACCTCGAACCTCTTTCTTGTTCCATGTCTCGTTTTTTAACCTCTATTTTGTTTGATATCTCTTAGTCTGAACCTCTTTCTTGTTCCACATCTCGTTTTTGAACCTGTATCTCGTTTGACATCGCTTCATTCGAACCTCTCTCTCGCTTGACATCTCTTCATTTGAACCTCTCTCTCGCTCGATCTTTAGTACCCTTTTCTCATTCAAATCTCTTTGTTAACCGCTTTCTCTTTTCGTACGTCTTCTTTCCAACCTCTTCGTCATTCAGAATCATTTCTTTTATCTATCATTTCTTTTATCTATTTTTCGTCTTCTCTATTTACCTTCATGTCTTCATTTTTTTTCCAAATCATTCTCCAGAGGGGTGGAGGAAGCGGAAGAGGTAGTGGAGGAGGCGGAGAAGAGAAGGGGGAGAAGGAAGAAGAGGTAGAGTAAGAAGAGGAAGGAGAGATGAAAAGGAGGAGGAGGAAGATGAGAAGTAGAAGGAAGGGAAGGAAATACAAAAAAAAAAGAAAAAAGAGAGAGAGGAGAAATTCGTATAGAGTTACGTAATCAGTGACA